>CM024243.1:21532347-21618828 GCA_013421045.1 Propylea japonica | reverse complement strand
AAAAAGAAATAAGTTCTAAATTCACATGGAATTATTTATAAATTAATAAATAGTCCCATCAATTCGATATTTTAATTCGATTAATTGAAAACTATTTGTGACAAATTATCATGTTAATATCGTTGACATCGACCAAATCAATTTCTATTATAAAACATCAAACATAATTAAAAGCATTCACACATTGTCATATCGAAAAACGATCATTTCAATTTGAATGTCCTTGAGACAATTTCAATTTTCTGGTTATATTCACTTATGAATATCAAGACGAAATATTTGACTTTTCATGAAGTATCATGTTATGTAAAAACTTACTGTGATATTGTTTCTTGATTATAATATTTGTATAATTTCCCTTCTTTCAGAAGTACCCTCCCGTAAGAGGAAATGCTGTTTTGGCTGTGAACCTCCTGCAAAAAGATGAACAGTCAACAGGTAAGTGAAACAATTGAATTTTTTGCATTCCATATACGTTCTGAATAGGTTCTTCATTCAAGGCGATTCAAGATTGGTCGAAATCGTAGGTAAAATTTAACATTCCATTCACTCCACATGGTTTGGTTAACTCGTCTGACGCCTGAATTTCAGTATTCGTTTATACAGTTGGGAACTGAATTAATTGATAATTGTATTACGATTTTTTTTATTCGAATTAGCATTTTTTAGGTTTGTTTATTTGTAGGTTTTTAGGTATGAACAGCAAGTTCATACTAGCTATAAAAATCAGTTGATTTTTCCGTCTGTGGAAAATAATTATCGAATAATAACGTATTTCATTTGGGAATTCGTTGGAGGAAAAAACCTGTTTTCAAACATTTCCACAATGCGCTCGGACTTTTGTAGCCGTTTTAAGTTATTTGACATTCCGAAAATTCATAAACCAAATTTTGTATAGACCAGCTGGTTCATTTTGTGAACCACACAGCATAGGACATATCGTATTGGTTGAGTGATTCAATTCAACAAACTTTGCAATTTCTTTCACTCTCCAGTATATCAAACATCCCGAATGAATCAATTTAAATTTCTTTAGATATTCACAATCTATCAATGAATATACTGTGAACTTGGACTTGACTGATAAATTCAGTAATTCAAATGTATTTTGTTGAAAATATAAATACGTTCATTATATTGATATTTCTCTAATAGTTTCGAAAAAAATATTTTTGAAATATAAACTCCCTCATTTTTAACGTAAAAAACTTAAGTAATCCATTCTGTGAACACTTTTCGTGAAAATGGAATTATGATAGTGCTGAAATAGTAATTTACGTAATAATTTTGGGAAATCGGGGTTTTTGAATTGATAGATAAAATTATGCGAGTCTGCGACTAAGCTAGGAAATGCTATTTTCTCGAAGAAAAAATAGTATACGGGAAGTGGTTACTTCCATAAAATATGGACATTCAAAATTTTTGTTACTCAAGGTCTCAGGCAAAAAGGAACCAATCGAAACCAAATTTTGCGGCTACATGCAAAATACTCATAATAAGTTTCATGCATCTATGGTTTTGTATATTTAGATTAATGATTTTTTTCTGTGAACACAGACATTATTGCGAGCCTTACAAAATTTAAATGCTACTAGAAGAATATTTCCTCATACTGTACCAGCACACAAGACCACTTTAAGAGAAAAAAACGTAGAAGATATGGCAGAGAGTATTTTCAACATGTTACCACCTAAAATAAGAAATATTTCTGACCTTTTAAAATTTGAGAAAGCTTTGTATCCTGTGATTTTAAACTGTCAGTCCTACAATATAGGTGATTTCAAAGAATTTTTTAAAGGGTAACCTTTTTCTGTTCCATGTTTCTGACCTATTCCATTTTACGTTGTATATTAATATATGTAATCTCATAGAATCATATAATATTATTATTATTAATACGTTTGGGATTTACACACAAAAAATTACCATGCTCTTAATAAATAACTCGTAGATTTATCACTAAAAATTAATTCAAATCAAACCAAATTGTTTAAAACGTTTACGTTGAATTCGTGCAGTAATGAGAAACGACAGACAGTAACTCAAAAATAAAAACTGAAATGGTATACAGCTATGAAAAGGAAAACCAATGTGAAAATGAATTACATAACAATGTTGAAATAATTATGGATTCAATATTGTTGATAATTCATTGTTAAATTCACTTCAAAAAATTTGCGCAGTAAAACAGATTTCAAAAATTCCGATGTACAGGGTGTTGTTTCGAGTCTTCAAACGATTCATAATTTTTTGTTAACCCGGACCTGGATTTTCGGGGCGGTTATTGCATGTATTACACATATTTGCCAAATATGAAGAAAATATACCAGGTGGTTCGTCTGGTACGGCCTCAGGAAGAAACGGGCAAAATTCATAAAACACCCTGTATCTCGGCTACGAAGACAGTGAGACCCAATAAATGGGGTATCTCTAGAACCGTCTTGGTGCCACCTATGCACCTGTGAAGTATTTCCCTTTCCAAATGAAACACCCTGTATAAACTTCCCCATTTTCAACGTAAAAAAACTTAAGTACTCCATTCCTTGAACACTTTTCGTGAAAATGAAAAATTATGATAGTGCTGAAACAGCAATTTACGTAACAATTTCGGGAAATCGGGTTTTTTGAATTGATAGACAAAATTTTGCGAGTCTGCGACTAGGCTAGGAAATGCTATTTTCTTGAAGAAACAGTATCCGGGATGTGGTTACTTCCATAAAATATAGCCATTCAAAATTTTTGTTACTCAAGGTCTCAGACAAAAAGGAACCAATCGAAATAAAATTTTGCGGCTACATGCAAGATGGAGCTTATAAGTTTCATGCAAAATTTCGTGGCCATAGTGTTAACAGAACCATGAAAAATTAGATTGAAATATTGAAAATAAGAATGTTTATATTTCCATAACAAAATATTCGATTGGAGTAAAATTTATTCTGTGAATGAAAATTTATATACTGAATGTTCAATTTCAAAAGGATCGCATTTTTCGAACCGTAGAATTCAATTTTTTTTATCTATTGATTCTTTACATATTCCATTTTTGAATAATTTCCAGAATATTATTTCTATTCTGCTGATATTTTGCATACATACATATACTTAGCGTGAGTCTCAAGTCCTATACAAAATTTTGAGGTAAAAGCATTATTTCTCCACCAAGGAACGAGCGCTCATAAGCACCCGCTCAAGGCTTTTCTTATTCTTTTTAATTTCTTTCAATTTTCAGCTGCCTCAAAAGCTTGTGCCGAAGATTCGAGGAATAAATTCGGTGGTTCCTACACATCTGGTTCCAGTGCATCATTGACGGATCCCTCCAGGAAAGGTAGGCCTCAGTAGTATCATTGAGAGAATTTCCGAATAAGTCGTTATAAGCGATAGATCTGTTCGTAATATTCGAAAGAGAAAAGGTTTACAATATTATACAGTGAATACAACTCAAAACATTCTTCAAGGAGACCATATCAAACGAATGGAATTCTGAGAAAAAGATAAAAATAGTTAATTTTCGAGCAATAAATTATTCACTGATCATCATTTCTGTTGAATGGCAAACAAAACCCAGCAGTAGTAAGATATTGGTCTAGAATAAATTTTTCATGGACGGCTTCCTAAACGCCGCAGAATATTTGGAGCTTGTAGAGAATATAATTGATTTTGATCGTGTCTGGTTTCAAAGTATATTTGAACAATTGATATATAAATTGGTCGATATGAGAATTTGTTTTTTTCAATTTCTTCATTTCGTAGAACTTTTTTGTTATTTCGAAAATTACCCTAATCACAGTCCAAGGAACAAATACAGGAAACTATTCTTTCACGACGTTTCGGCACTTTATTGTGCCTTTTTCAGGCTAAATAATGAAAAAAATTATGTTTTGAACAATGACATAAATAATACAAAAAGAGTATGGCATAATATTCATATAAGTTACTAATCATTATCAATCCTATACATTATAAATACAGAATAGAATCTAGAAACACTAAAAAATCAACATTAAATATCAAAGCAGACTGAGCAAGACCACTGTATAGCAAGACAAACCAAGAAAAAAGGAAATTTACTCATTATCAGAATATTTTCATGTACAGAAAATCATCATTGAAAACGAAAATAAAACTGAAAAACGAGTTCTACTGGATCTAGGCATCGATGTATGTTTGCATTCTAGGTCATGGCACATAATGAATTAAAAAAAAAACGATCTACAAATATAACAGAAACACGAGAGACAACATGAAACTTGTACAGTGGCGTAACGAAACGACCATATATTTAACTGGACTTTCAAAATTTTTGGAATATGCCACACTCAGCGTAATAACGTCCGTACGTTCATCAACTGCGTTCGGAAACTTTTTTATATATATCATCTCCTTAAAGCAACGTTTAAACCAGTTATTCTCCCGTTCTCAACGTTGTGAAAATCAAAACTGTGGTTGAATGATGAAGCATGAGCAGATAATGCTCTGAAATCTTTTTTATTTATGCAATCCCTTTCATGTTCGGCAGATCTGTTTCCCAAATATTGCCCTGTTTGCCCGACATAACACACTCTACCATCACTACAGTTGATCTTATAAACTACCCTAGTAGTTCGGATCCCTATCCTTAAGCTCTGAAAAAATAGACCGAACAGTTTTGTTATAGTAATAAATAACAAGATTTGTACTGTCTTTCTTTAATCGTTTGAGTTGCTCAGACAAACTCGGTACATAAATCAACCTACAAACTCTTGACATTATTATGGAGCTCGTCAACATAATTCGGCGTTTGTGTTGGAGGTTCAACATTAGAAGAATAAAAAATGTATCATACTCAACCATTTCTCGACAACCATCTGAGGAACGTTGTTCTGAAAAAGAACCCATTGCATGTGCGACAATTCGCATACCAACCTGGCAAATCCACGGTCCATGCTCTGCACAAGTTAGTGTCGGAGCTGGAATCATCGCTGGAGGCTAGGGAGGTCGCAATTGGCACATTTGTGGATGTGGAAGGTGCTTTCGATAATACCACCTACGCATCCATAGAGAAGGCTGCGAAAAGGAAGGGTATAAATCCTTCCACCATCGGATGGATTCAGTCCATGCTGGTGGGACGGAGAGCCACGGCGGATCTGGGAGGGGTGTCGGTCACGGTCACTAAGGAGAGGGGATGTCCACAGGGTGGAGTTCTGTCGCCTCTTTTGTGGTGTCTCGTGGTTGACGAACTGTTCAGAAGATTAGCCGAGCAAGGTTACAGCTGCTTTGGCTATGCAGATGACCTGGCTGTTATAGTAAGGGGAAAGTTCGAAGGTACTACTTCAGAGCTGACCCAAAACGTCATTGATATCATCAATCGGTGGTGTCAGGAGGAGGGCTTTAACGTCAATCCAACCAAGACGGTTATTGTTCCATTCACACGTCGTAGGAAGCTAACACTTGTAGCACCGGTGTTGAAGGGAATAAAACTAGAGTTTTCCGATGAGGTCAAATATCTGGGGGTCACCTTGGATAAGAAACTCAATTGGAACTCTCACCTTAATAAAGTGATTGCCAAATCTACAACGGCGTTTTGGATATGCCGTAAGTTATTTGGCAAATCTTGGGGTCTGAAGCCTCGTATGATCCACTGGATCTATACGACGGTGGTAAGACCTGTTATCACATATGCCTCTTTAGTTTGGTGGACTAAAACTGAAGAAAAGACAAGCCAACAGAGGCTGAATAAGCTTCAAAGACTGGCTTGTCTAGGCATTACAGGAGCTGCGTATACAACTCCTACAGCTGCAGTAGAGGTAATACTTGATCTCACCCCGCTGCACATTTATGTTAAGAAAGAAGGTCTCATGAGTGCCCTAAGAATGGATCAAATAGTGCCTGGAAAGGGACACGGAAATATTTTAAAATCACTCGGTGGTGTCCCTTTACTACCGAGGGATTCCATGCCAATCGAGTATGACCTTGACGCCAACTACGAAGTGATCATAGGTGATCGCCAAGAAAGTGTGGGAGGTTTGTCTCGACTTCGTAAAAACCATCTCATCTGGTACACAGATGGGTCCCTAAGGGAACGAGGAGCAGGCATAGGCATATACGGTCCCAAATACAGGGAATCGGTGCCTTTGGGAAAGCCAATAACAACGCTCCAAACTGAAATTCTGGCCATAGAAAGATGCGCCCAAGTATGTCTGTCCAGACAGTACAAGGGAGCCAGAATTTGCATTGCCTCTGATAGTCAGATGGCACTGAGGCAGCTTATGGCCGTTGATTGTAGATCAAGGACCATTTGGAGCTGCAAACAGTCCCTCAAAACACTGGCGGAGTACAACAAGCTAGTTTTAGCTTGGGTACCTGACCACCAGAACATTGAGGGAAATGAGAGAGCTGATGCCCTTGCAAAAAGAGGAGCAAACACACCCTTCACCGGACCCGTGCCCTCCTGTTGGGTATCACCTACACTGATTAGGGCAGAGGTCGGTGTTTGGGAAAAAAGGGAGAAACACTCTTACTGGATAAACACATCCGGTCAAAGACAAGCAAAGAGACTAATCGAATCTTCCAAAGAGAAGGCTCAACAAGCTCTATCGTTGTCAAAAAACGAGTTAAGGCTGCTAATCGGCCTTCTCACAGGGCATTGTCCCTTGAGATATCACCTACACAAGATCGGTAAAGAAAACTCCGACATTTGTAGGTTATGTGAATCGGCCACTGAAACCACCGAGCACATACTATGCCAATGCACTGCGCTGGCGCATGCCAGACTTACTCTACTAGGTGGCGCGTTATTAACGCCAGCCGACATAAGAGCGAAGTAACCTGCTTTGCTAAGGAGGTTAGATTCCTGGGAAAAACGTAGTTTTAGTATGGTAACGCACAAAAGACCTTATTGGTCGCAGTGCAGAAGGGTAATCAACGTGCCGATCGACCACTATCTATCTAATCTAACCATTTCTCATTAGAAATAAAGTTTGTTCCTCGAATATTTTTCTTTGAAACGACTCGTCCGATAAATTCTGAATTTTGTGCTTTATCGATTTTACTATCATAACTTTCTGAACACCAGAGTGAGCTGAGTCATAATGTAAGACTCTACCTGATGATATCGGTTTTCTATAAATGTCAGTGATGATCTTGTTGCCCTCTCTGATTAGAAGAACATCCAGAAACGGAATTCGGAGGAATTGGAAGCTGCTATGGAAACTATTGAAAACTTCAAGGATTTGTTGAACCTTATCTTCTGGAATGGATAAAATAATGTCATCTAAATAAAAAACAAAAATTGAATTAAGAAGTCAACCTTCGACAAAACAAACGAGATCACCTTATTCATGTCCATCTCAGCCAGAATTGGGGAGGCTGGGTTTCCCATAGCAGAACCTCCAATCTGGAAATAAAATAAACCATCATAAGTACAATAGGTGTTCACGAAAATAAACTGAATGATATTCTTAACTGTCGTTATTGGAATCTTTGTAGGAGGTCTTAAATCCTTCCAATGTTCATCAATGAGGTCAAAAATTAAACCTTGATGAATGTTCGTAAATAACGAAACCACATCAAAGCTAATCAACACGTTATAGTCGGGAATTACGATATGTATTTCGCAAATTTGAAACCCAAGTGAATGAGTTTTTTAAGGGAATAGGTGAACTTACATCTAATTCCATCCAAAACAGACAAAAAATCTCGAAATATTGAACGTAGGTGAATTACAGCAAGAAGTAACCGGTCTCGAGGGTCTGTTATTTTTATATATTTTAACTAAACCATATATTTTTGGTGGTAAAGAATTATACTGTTCCATGCTTTTGGCCTCTGTCATTTATTAAACCACCAGTATGAAATTTCACTTCTCAACTTGTTGCCACTAACCTGTATCTTTTTAGTTGGATCGCTTATTTACAACTTATAAGTAGATGTGTCAGACAAAAACTGTCTTAGTTTTTAATCATATTCCCTCCTTGAGTGGATTACCGTCTTATTGCCTTTATCAGAATTCAACACATAAATATAAGAATGGTTCTTAAGGAACACACTAGTTTCATCATACCGAAACAACAATGTCCTGCTCAATCCATCCTTGATCTTACAAGTGCCCCATCTTCTATAAAATTGATGGATTATGAAACACAACGACAGCCTTACACAATTTTTCACATCCGAAAGCCATTGAGTCTAAAAATCAATGAACGATTCAATATCTTTCAAAACATCTATCATAGGAAAGTCCCTACTAGTATAGCGCAATGCAATTTTTGGACCTAACGATAAAAATCATTGTAACGTAGTTTGGTATGGAAACATCAGTGTAATTAACAAGCCAACTAGACTGCTTCACAATATAAAGCTGTTCAACGTTAAACATTAACTGCTGAATTTTTCTCACATTGTCTTTTCAGATCTTAATTAATGAGCGAGAAAAAACGTTGTTGACTCTTAGAAAAACTTTTTATATAGGAGACTGGAACCGCGCCACATAAAAATTCTCTATTGTTCTGAATGCTATCCTTAAGCTTTATAATCTTCCAATTACAATCATGACTTCAACATTCAATATATCTTTCTTAAGTTTATAAACTAATCTACTAACTCTGTGGCCCAAAGGATGTTTATCTTGAAAAAGAGAATGTACACACTTCACCTCATTAATAATATGTTTGGGAAATACTCCACGTTTTCTGCTCTCACAAATTTGCTGTTATCAGAGGCCCATTTTTTGAAGTGTATGACCACATTCAAACCGAACAAAATCAAAATGTCACTGTAGAAACCCATGTCAAATCTAGACCAATTAGGTATGAACAGAAAAAAATTTCTTTTCAGTTAATATAGTCACAGTTGGGAAATATCGGTCAAAGGAACAAACACAGGAAACTATTCTTTCACGACGTTTCGGCACTTAATTGTGCCTTCTTCAGGATGAACAAATGAAAAAATTATGTTTCAAACAATGCCAAAGATAGTACAAAAAGCAGTATGGCATAATATTCATATAAATTACTAAAAATTATCAGTCTTAGTGTCAGTTGCAGGAACGTCCATTAAAATTTAAAGGTCCATTAAACTTTTAATCCTCCATTATTACAAGGAACTAATGGAGGATTAAGGGTTTAATGGACCTTCAAATTTGAATGGACGTTCCTGCACTGAGCATTATTCATTATAAATACAGAATAGAATCTAAAAACTCTGAAAAACAATTTTAAATATCATAGCCTAATGACCAGATTGTTCGAGTGTGGTAACAATACCGAAACGAATTTGTGCACTTAACAAAACTAAAAATACCAGGACTTTTTATTCCGTTCAATACAGATACCATTGCATTGCATGGTTTCTGTGACGTGAGTGAGAATAGTTATGCCTGCGTTATTTATTTTCGTGCTATACATAATGAGGATGATCTTACTACACATTTTTATCTGCTGAATCTAAATTTGCTCCGCTGAAACGAGTCATTCTTAGAAATCATATACAGTCCATCTGGGCTATTTTACCACAACAAAACGTTATTTAAATAATTCAAACTATTTAGCTCTTTACAGTTTGGCTGGGAGTTGAAGAAATGAAAAATGCCCTTCTCCATGGAAATGCCCAGCAACAAAATAATTTCAATTATGTTTTCCTATCATGGACTATGCGAGAATTACATAATCGACAAAATTACGGACTTTTACGATACGATAATCTTCTGAATCATATACAGTCTGGTCGGTAGTTGAAGAAATGAAAATAACTTCTCTCCACGGAAATTCCCGACGACTAAATAATTGTTTTTATATTTCCGACATGAATTCAACGGAAAATGGATTTGAAACCGGTAATTCATTATATTTTAACTTAAAAAGACTTCCCGTGAATGAAATGGAAATCACTCCAACTGTATGCAGGGTGGCCAGGAATTAGAAAACTAACGTTTTAATTAATTATATACCTAGTGCAGCAAATCGAAGCAAAGTGTTTAATATAAATTTACCATTATGTTTCATTTGAGAATACTAAATATTTTTCCGTAACTTTTCCGACTCACCCTGTATATGTAGAATTATTTTTAGTTTGTATTTTTTGTCATCCTTATTACCATGTCAAATAAGTTTTTTTTCCACATGGAATAGTCAAGGCGCTATTTTAGCCCCACGCCTTGCTTACGCACCCTGTATATTGATTCGTTGTGAGCACAATGTGACAATTTTTGTTCATCACATAATGATCGGTTCAGAAGTTTTTCTTCATTTGAATTGATTCCGTTCATTGGCATACTATTCACAATTGAAACTGATAAATCTCGGAAACATTATTTATTAACCACAATACATTCATTGTTGTAACAATGATATTATTTCAATACCAAAAAAAGTTTAACTGGTTTTTATATGTAGATATTATTCGCTCCAGGTTTTACTGAACTCGATTTTTAGCATCTAGAACTCAACAGACGGATATTGAAAAAAAATGTTTAAGCTGTAGTCGAAATCATTTGAATATGCAATCATAAAAGTGAGGATTTCTATTTAAAAACTGAAATTATACCTTGTAGATTGTTAAGCGGGTTACATTACACAGCGAAGTTATGATCTATTGTGTCCAAACTATACCTACACTATATTCAATATGATTACCTAAAAAATGATACGAACAATGCCTTATTTCACCAGCGTATTAATCACGAAATATGTCTTACAATTATATATTTTGTTCGTGTAATTTGCATTTAATTTTTTCACTATAACCACATTTTTGTCAAAGTTCGCACTGGTGTTACAAATATATCAAGCAACAGAGCGTCATATTTGTGCAAGGGCGCACCCAGGATTGAATTTCGGGGGGGCTGAATCAACATGCAACATAAAATATTTTATTCTTTCATTATACAGGGTGACTGGTGACGTAAGGGACAACGGCTAACTGGAGATAGAGGACCTCAAACTGAATGAGGATTGGGGGTTTAAATGTCCTATAAGGCTATTAGTTTCAGAGATACAGGGTGTTTTTGCAAAAGTGCTAAAACTATAAACTCCCATATCTTCGTCAATATGGCAAATTTTTCGCTGATATTTGGCAAGGTTGTTACTATACATGTTCTCCATCAGATCGAGAAGAAAAATTCCCAAAAATTGCAGGTCCGTATTCAAAATTTCAATTTCCGTGTCAGGTTAGAAATATCACTCGGTATATGAGATAAAAAAAATTGAATTGAAAAATTGGAATCCTCAAGAAACACTGAGTAAAAATCTGTTTTTAGTTTGAATATCACAAATTTTTTATAGTTTTTATAATACGTTGAAAGTCGAATATTACAATTTATTCATATTGAATTCAAGAAACATACTATTCCTGATAAAAAAACACTGAATTTGAGATACTTAAATAATCCTGATGCATTTTGAATATTCCTTCACATCTTGAACTCCTTTTTTATTAATTTTTTATCAATATTATAAGAAAAATTAAAAAAACAATAGAAATACAAAGAGAGGAACAGTAGCACATATGATTCATAAAAAAATCAAATAAACAAATGCTCGATATGCGAGAGCCATTTCCCTCACACACTTAATGACTCTTTTGAACAATTGAAGTACTTTTTATATCCACAAGATGAAAAATTATACTCTTGATAGAACAGAAACACTGGATTTCAGCTCCAGAAAAGTTTGACTTTCTTCTCAGAACCCCTGAACAATAATCCATCTGGTACTTATGTTTTCAACAAAATTTATTCTTCAATGAAATAATGTATGAATCTTGAGGACTTATTTTCCTCTAATATGTACTTAGGTGTAGCAACTTCATCTTCTTTTGAGAAGCATTTATGAATTTCTTTAATTTTATTAGGGAAACAAGTGATTTTTTAGAATAAGAGGTTTATTATTCATTATAAATAAAATACATCCTACTACACAGAGTAGGCTTATTTCAAAAAATGACGTTTATATTCATACATTCATTGATTGTGAATTATTGGGAATTGTGTCGTTTGTTGATCTACTGAAAAATGCCTTCAATATTCACGAATGAAGAATATGTAGATGATACTTGTTTTTGGATTGCGCAAAATGAACGGATATAATATTTGGTCTCAGAATAATCCTCATCTCAAAAGAGAAAGAAATCATTAGAGTTCAAGAGAGCCAACAAATGCGTTGAAGCAAATTGCTCTGATTTCGAGCATTAGCTTAGTTGTTTTCTCATGAATCATTGCACAATTTAATAGAAGAATAAATTTTGTTGAAAGAATAAGTATCAGATGGATTATTGTCAGGCGTTCTGAGAAGAGAGTCCAACTTTTCTCGACCTGATATGAAACGTACTTCAATTGTTCAAAAGAGCCAATAAGTCTGTGAGGGGAATGGCTCTCGCATATCAAGCATTTGTTTATTTGATTTTTTTATGAACCAAATATGCTACTGTTAATCTTTTTGTGTTTGTATTGTTTTTTGAGTTTTTCTTATGATATTGATAGAAAATTTAATAAAAAAGTATTTCAAGATGTGAAGGAATATTCAAAATGCGTCAGGATTATTTAAGCATCTCAAATTCAGTGTTTTTTCTTTCAGGAATAGTGTGTTTCTTGAATTCAATATGAAAAAATTGTAATATTCGACTTTCAACATATCATAAAAACTTTAAAAAATTTGTGCCATTGAAGCTAAAAACAGATTTTTACTCAGTGTTTTTTGTAGATTCCAATTTCCCTAATTTAATTTTTTTTATTTCATATACCGAGTAATATTTCTCACCTGACACGGAAATTGAAATTTTTGAATACGGACCTGCAATTTTTGGGAATTTTTTCTTGTCGATCAGATGGAGAACATGTATATTAACAAGCTTGCCAAATAACAGCGAAAAATTTGCCATATTGACGAAGATATGGGAGTTTATAGTTTTAGCACTTTTGCAAAAAACACCCTGTATCTCTGAAACTAATAGCCTTATGGGACATTTAAACCCCCAATCCTTATTCAGTTTGAGGTCCTCTATCTCCAGTTAGCCGTTGTCCCTTACGTCACCAGTCACCCTGTATAAATTATACATATCACATTAAACATAAATGTATTTCTAACTATTCTAAACATAAACATACTATAAAACTAAAATAAATCAAATCACAAAATCCAGACGACGTTTTTCCTGTGCAAGTTTTTCAATTATTTTTTTCTGAATCTATATCAGTCTCATAAAAAATGTTCAACAAAGCTGAACCTGTTAATCTATTTTCTGACATAGAATTTCTCAGAAAAGTTTTTAAATGTCTCAGTGTCGAGAAACTCCGCTCCGTCGTTGATGTTGTAACAGGTATCGTACAAAAAATGTTCACTAACAAATAAATACTGGGATACAAATCTTTATTTATGTATGCTAAAGTTTCTATCGGGCATTGATATTTCTTACTCTCTGACTTTTTAATTATCATTTTATATTCATCTCTCCATAGCATATACTCAGATTTCAATAAGTTTTCGTTTCTAAAACCCTCATTTTCCGTGAGGTCACTTTCATAAAACTGACAAAGTTTCTTGAAAAATTCGAAATTCTCAATTTCATTATCCTCTGCTTTCGGAAATGAACATGTAAAAGAAGATATGATATCTTTATGTTTTAAAAATCTAGATTCTAATTGTGATGATAAATGGTCAGCAAAAGGTATAAAAATTGAAATTCGGTAATAATGTTCCGGACTTGATGAATTTACGTTATATCTATGGATTTGTTTATTTGCTTTTCTTGCAATTTTTATGTTTATTTCATATTTCTCGCATATTTGTTTCACTTTTTCAAAAAAATAATATTAAACTTAAACAGGTCCTAATGAATAAAACTTCAAGGGTTTTATCGCGAAACGTCTTGGAGTGCATATTCGAAATAATGTTTTGATGAAAATGTAATTTTGTATTAAAATGGTTTCAAACAACTGCTAGGACTGTGATTGACAATAAACCGAGGTCAGTTTTGAAAATTGTTACCCGAATGAAACTGAATTGTGTATTGTGTTTACTAGTTGGTGTTCGTTGCCTCGCAATAATTCGTTATAGGTATTTCCAAATATAATTATTATTATTAGATCTTCTGGCTGATAAGCCATGGATGATCAATATCAATGGAGTGACTGATTCTCTAATCAGAATTCTTCAGAAACCATGTGATAGAGTGGTAGAGGTCACCAAGAATATAAAAAGACAGAAATTGGTTGAATCGGTGCAAGACTTACTTTTCCAAGGCCTCCAGTCTTTTCCTCATTCTGGCACGGTCCTTCTTCGACTTTTCATATTTTGCCGTGATATCCTCGAGGTTCTCGATAAATTTTTTCATCACCTCCTTAAAATTGAAAAAAATGAATGAAAATTTTGCAACGAATGGAATTTAGGATATTGTAAAACTTCATATTATACTTAGTGTTTCATCATAAATTGTACTAAAATATATATTCGTGTAGTAGAAGAGAATCACCAGGAGAACCATTCCACACACTGTTCTAAGGATATTAATATTCGTTGCCTAGCAACTTGCTAAATTATATTTAGTGAAATTCATACAACAGATCTATGAACTAGGTACGAACTACCGTTGCTTGGCAACTAATATTAATATCCTTATTATAATAAGATATTATTATATTATCAATATATTAGAACAGTCTCTATTCCGTATTTAATACCTACTTCGGAATCGAGGGTGCGAATCCCACTAAGTTTTACTTTCAATAATTTTGACTTTGAATTTAGATGTCTGAACAAAACATCTGAATAGCTGTCGTTTTTACGATTCGTGATAGGTATAAGAAGTAAAATTGTTGAAAATTTTATAGATTTTGGGTAAAACTTTTTCATCGCTGTAGACATATAAAAAAATTTGTGTTCGATTCATAAAAAAAACTTCACAGAAATTCTTTGAAAATTTTCATTCAGAAAATATATTGCAGGATTTCCATCAAAAATTTTTCGGAATTCGTCTACATTTCTGAATGAAGGACCCAAAAATACTGAGGTTTGAGAAGAAACCTTCACTATAAGTGTTATACATAAATGATGACACTCATTAGAATCTTGGTCAAAATGACTTTAACACAATGCATCTTGGTTATGCTTCGAAAACGGAATATAGGTATGTGATAAGGCAAAAATGATTCTTCCATTGTCCTCTACACGAATATACATATATGTTCGTCCTGTTCATGATGAAACACCCTGTATTGCTGACCCTTTTTTTCCGAAACAAATCAAATTCGATGTGTTTTGTAAGGTACAACCCGCGAGACACCAAATAAATTGATATTCGACAGAATAAAATGATTGAGAACAACCCGACAGAAGTTGTTAGATTGATAATTCATCTTACTTGAAACGAACCTGAGGTAAGCAAAAAAAATAAATAAATGACAATAAAAAATGATAATTTATAGAAATGTTTGTAATGTTACCTATATGTATATTCAATATACATAATATGTATTTACGTCGGCCTCAAAATAGAGGGTTGGTTCACGAAATTGATCAATAGTAATCCGTTTTTCCGCCGACCTCGAAATAAAAGGTGATTTCAATGTGTATGTAATTAAACATTAATGAACCATTTTAATGCTCAATTTATGCTATATCTCAATGTGCAATCCTCATGGCAACCGTACACAAAGTATTCAGAAGCAGTACGAAAAATGAAAAAACTTTCCTGGAACATAGAAATTCCATTATGTAAAATGTATGTCTTGTGCAAAATTAGAATGCATTACAATCATAAATTTATACACAATTCATGTTTAGATCGTCGGAAAAATCTTGTAATCATCTCGGTTATTAATCGAGCGACTAAAGGTCTCGAACTATTAACTCGTTCGTAATAAATTTTTCTGACGTTGTCTTCCAAATTTTCTGTATTTTCCTAAGTAAATTGACATTCTTAGGGAGCCTTGATTTTTTTGTATATTGACAACTTTGCGTTTCAATCTGACAGAAATATAAATAGCATCATAAGGTTTCAATATAAGTAAGTGGAATGTGCCAAAAATTCATGGCGAACCGGTTGCTATAAATACTAACTCTGCAGAGAGCCTCTTGGAATGACGTGGATTTTCTGAAATGAAAAAATATTCTAATTGAATCCAGGATGAATCATGCAAAAAACAGAAAATGAAAAACTGCAAATCATCTTCACATTATGAAGATAATGCTTTTATTTTTGGTTGCGACTGCTACTGTTGTATGCAGATTGTGTATTTTGCCTTGTTTAATTGGTACCTGTGCTATAATCATTTTCTTCCGTCCATCCCAAAATGAAAGATGAGTTTAATGTGTACGGAATTGATCATTAATGATGATGTTCAACTTATACTATTTTAATGTGCAATTTTCATGGGCAAACGAACACAAAGCATTCAGAAGCAATACGAGTAATGTCAAAAGTCTACTGGAACGTAGAAAAATGGAAACTATTTTCAACTTTTCTTGTAGTGGTCCAACATCGCACATATAATAACTTGTAGGCTTGGTAGAATAGCAATGAACGCTAAATTAAGAACATACAATAGATACTTATTGTCTAGAAAGCGCCATCCTTGATGGACGTTGAGGAAGACATAAGTTTTACAATTCACTGAAAGAAAATTAGATGATAAATCGACAACTAAGAGTTCATTCAACCTGTATAAATTATCTTATCGAAATTATGGTATTATGGTAGTGAATGAAATAAAATGGAGTAAAACAACCATAAATCGAATGTTTGATAACTCAGATCTAAAAGTTGGCAACAGCGCTATAATTGAAATCAGTGTAAATGATAGCCAATTAGTTACTTAGGATTATAGATTCTTTCATAACAGTAAAATTGACAATACTGTAAAAAAATAAAGCAACGAAAAACTATTATTGTGAAAACCCAACCGAAGACCACCACACCGGATGGTTCTAGCTAGGCCGGTTCGTTGAATTAGAAACAATAAACACTTTAAAGTTCTTTATTTTCACTTTTACAGACTTTTCTTCTACTTCAAAACGCTAACTTAAAAACAATTTTTAATCATCCATAGCTTGCCTCGCTCCTTAATAATTTCAGTTATGTTGAGAACATAGATTTCTTCTCTCAATGCTCGATGATTCGATCATTGACCGCTAGATGGAGCGGATTTCCAACATTCTCCCACTCGAGAAATGAATTTTACATAAAAAATAATTTCTCGCATTTAAAAAATAAGCAAAACATTCTAAAGCCTTAATCTAAAAATCTCTGGGGAACTTTAATCTTTCGTCCGCTATGCGAAATTCTTTGCACAACAGGTTCGGTTTCGGGTACTCTGCTTTTTGACACTCCCGCACTACCCGATTCACTCTGTTCTTGATATTCATCTCCAGGCTGCAAATCCGAGTCGAATTCAGGATCCTCTGGTGCTCCGACGCCTTCCTGCGTTACAGCAACATCCCCTTCGCATTCTAGAGGGTATAACCATCGCACTGGACGAAGCAGTTCATCGCAACCCGTTCTTACCCGAGCAAGTCCATCTTTCCCGCGGATTACCTCGACTACACGACCGAGAGGCCAATCCACCCGCTTACTCTGGTCGTTCCCGACGAGCACTACTTGACCTAATTTTATTGGCTCACTTGGTTTTTGGTGACCGAGTAACTTTAACTGTCCTAGATACTCTGAGCGAAATCTTTTACGCAAATTATCCCTAAGTTTTTGTCTATTTCGGATACTTCGCGATAAACACACGCTCTCGATGACGTCACAATCGGGTAAGTGAGTTTCTACCTGCTCCCGCAAAAACATAGCAGGTGTCAACACCGATACGTCTTCGGAATCGCCCGACACATATGTAAGAGGTCTAGAGTTCACCGTCGCCTCACAATCACAAATAATGGTTAACAATTCCTCATAATTGAGACACCAAGAAGCCGCAGGGGCGTTGAAGCGCCACTCTATTCTCTGTATTGCCGCTTCGCGAGTTATTTTTTCCCAATCAAACTTTCGAATAAATTTTCTGTACCCCCGTTATCACTATATATGATCTTTGGTCTTCCTCTTCTTGCGACAAAGCGCCGGAAAACTTGAATAAATCCTTTCGTGGAAAGGCCTGATGCCAGCTCTAAATGCACCGCCCTGTACACTGCACATGTGAAAAGACACACCCATACCTTCTCTCCTGTCTTTAAATATAACGGCCCTGCGAAGTCAACCCCAGTCACTTCGAAGCACATCGCGTCTCGAACTCTGTCGACAGGTAGAGGCGGTGTTTCCACCACAAGTGGCTTTGCATTAAACCGTCTGCAAATTACGCAGCTTCTCACAATGGACCTGATGGCACGGCGGCCTCCAATGACCCAATAATTTTCTCGGAGTAATGACATGAGTCCCTGAACACCTACATGGCATGACTTTTTATGCGTGTGTAGTATAAGACTCCTGACCACAGGATGTTTTGCTGGTAGGATGACTGGAAATCTGAAGTTCTCCGTATCATGTCTATTTGCTACATTTGTCTTCAATCTCAATAGACCGTCTTCACCATAGAAAGATTTCAAAAATTTCATATCCCCGGACTAGTAAAACTTTTTTTTTGTATCAGCTTAAATATGAACTTTTCAGCTGTGTACATTTCTTGGACCGAAATATCTCCAATTTTACGTTGCTTTGAGTATGTAATATTGTTACCAAATCGGAAGATCCAAGCCACCATCCTCACTGTCTTTGGGTAATCACTAAAATGATCAAGGTGAAAATCAACATCGCACGCTCCTTTACCAAACAATGTTTTCACTGTCTTTTTCTTTTCTCTAATAATTTCTCCCTCATCGATGGTCATTTGATTCGTAACAGGCCAGTCATCTTTCTGCTGATATAACCAGTCTGTGCCCTCCCACCATCTTGACTTCAGTAGATGAGCAGGAGAACACCCACGTGAAGGCAGGTCAGCCGGGTTTCTGCTACCTGGTATATGATGCCAACTGTCTGCGGGAGTCAATCTTCTTATCTCCTCCACTCTATTATGGACAAAAGTACCCCAGTCTTCATTTCTCTGAATCCACGATATTACTGTTGTGGAGTCGCTCCAAAAGTATGTTTCATAACGCTGCGACAAATTATCGACCACCTGTGAATACAATCTGGATCCTATCGTTGCAGCAAGCAATTCTAAACGTGGAATTGTCAGAGTTTTATTCATCTTTTCAATCGGTGCTACCCTGGATTTGGCTGCCATTAGATGAACTGTTACTTGGCCGACTTCCTGGATTCTACAGAAAATCGCTGTCGCACACTGTTACTTGGCAACTTGGTCCGTTCTTACCAGTAAACTATCCTGTCGCTGTCGCTATAGTGTCGCATAGCTTGTTTCGAGGCATCAACAAAGACATGAAGGCTTACATCTTCTGTATTCGTTCCTCCAATATTCGTCCAACGAGGTAATTCGATTTGTAACAAGCTCGGAATTTCCTGGACCCAATCCTTGAACAAAATGACCATATCATCATCATTATCTAAAACAGTGTCCCAGCTTATATTTCTTGACCACAATTCTTGCAACCATAATTTCGGTCGAAGTGTAGCAGGGCTGGTGAATCCAATAGGATCGAAGATTTTTTGAGCCACTGACAACAACTTTCTTTTCGTGACAACCATATCCTCGGTCTCTATGTTCAGCAAATCCTTATTGAGTGTCAACACATCCCTCGCCGGATACCATCGAAGCCCAAGAACGGGTATTCCATTCGTCTGAGAAGCTTCACTTCCAGAAAACTCCCACCCTCGGAGCTCGAATCCCGCCTCGGCCATCACTTTTACCGATTGTGTGATAAAATGGTTCAAGATTTCCTTATCTGGTACGCTGGTTACACAGTTGTCTACATAAAAACTTCTTTTGAGCCTCTCTATATTTTCTTTCGAATAGCAGTTTCCTTCCTCAGAGGACATGTTCAGATATTTCGTCAAATGATATTCTATCGTAGCTCCAAGCAAGAAAGGACTGCAGTTGACCCCAAACACAACCCTGTTGTGTTGGTATACGATTTCTCGTCCCTGTTCGTCAACCCACAGAAATTTCAGAAAATGTCGGTCTCTACTGTTGACACTTATTTGTAAAAATGCTTTTTTATGTCGGCAATAACAGCAAACTTATTTTCACGAAATCTAATAAGAAGTGTAGGTATTAACTAAATTAGATTCTGTCCCTTTTCCAAACACTGGTTAAGTGAAGGATTACTTTTGTCTCTTGCTGACGCATCGAACACTGGACGAACTGCTGTTGTTGATCCCTCCTTGACTACTGATCTATGAGGAAGGAAATGACCTCCTTTTTCATCTGCACCAACTGTTCTGATAATACCTGCATCTTCCCATTCTTTGAATACCATATTATACCTGGAAGTTAGCTGATCCTTCTCTAATTTCTTCAAGGTACCTGTGAGTCGTTTTCTAGCAATTTCCAGGTTACTGGGAAGTACAGGATGATCCTCCAGCCATGGTAACCTCACTTCGTATCGCCCATCTTTATTAATTTTTACAGTCTCCTCGAACATCTTTCTAGCTGCAATGGCAAGTTCTTCTTTGGACTTTATCTCCTTTGGATCGGATATACCCAGGATATCCAGCTGCCGAAGTTCAGTTATCGTTGGGTTTGACAGCATGGAAACCGTTGTCAGCATACTTAGAGAACCTGAAGATGGTACCTTACCTTCTATTGTCCAGCCAAAAAGTGTTTCATATGCCACCAGACCACTCTTCAACTTGTGCCTCTTACCAGTATAAAATAAACCAGCCACATCTGCTCCAATTAATACCTCTATTGGACCTGAACCACCTGCATCCGAGACATCGATATTAGCAAGCTTCAATTCCTGTATCCAAGGACCATAAAATACTGTCGACACATCGTTACAAATACAGAGTTGATCCAAAACCTCAAATGTTATACTATGATTACCTCGCCCAATGGTAATGTCATAGCACACATGACTGCTGTCAACCTGTGTACCCCCAAAGAGACAGTGGGTTATTTTCTCCATCCTCTTTGGTTTCAAGTTGAGTTCAGCAGCTGTGGACCTCAGGATATAACTCCTTTGAGACCCTGAGTCAATCAAACCTCTCACGGTTCTGAAATTCTTGCTCCCCTTTAAAGGCATACGCAAAGTCTGAAGAAAGACATGAGTACTAAAACTTTGATTAGCCAGAGCATGATCGTTTTTTCGCTCAACTTTTTCATATGGCGGTTTTTCTTCCCGGTGTATATTGGGGATCTCTTGGCACATGAGAGGCACATGTGACTGCCTACAAACAATACATTTCAAGCGCATTTTACATTTTCGTGCTACGTGACCCATTTTTAAACATTTATAACATGCCTTTTTCTCTGAAAGAACACGCTTCCGTTCTTCTATAGTCATCTTTTGCGCCTTAAAACAAGAGTTGCTTTCATGACTTCCAGCACAAAAAATACATTTTGTAACATCTCCATTCAAAAGTGCAGCTGCGGTCTTTTTCGCTTCTGGATTCCGTACATTTTTGTCCAAATTTTTCTTTTCAGAATTTTGTTTCATATAGAAACGCATCAAGTTTTTCAATCGAACCTCTAAGGAAAATTCGTCACACTGTGAAATAGACAAATTTGAACCTGAAATTTGCATGTCTTGGCTAGTATTGAATGTAGACCGTTGCCAGATTCTCAAAAGATCCTGAGGAAAACATGACTCAATCAGAGGAAATAATAGAGCAGCGTATTTATCACTAGTGATCCCGAGAGTATCTAGAGCCCGCAATTGTGTTTCGATCCGATCGTATAACTGAGCCAGATCATATTTACCCTGTAAAAGTGCATTGTTGAGGACCAACTTTAATAATTCACGCACATAAACCTCAATCTCCAAATCTTCTCGGCCGAATCTAGACTTCAGACAATCAATTATTTTTTCGTAGTTTTCGCCGATAGAAGGAAAACTTTCTACAATTTTACGTGCGCGACTGCCGTCAACAGTAGCTTGAATTAAATATTCGATTTTGTCACACGCATCAATGTCAGTATCTTCGTGAATTTTACTAAATTGTGACCAAAACCCGAGCCAATCGCGGATGTTACCATCGTACAATTTGAACTGTATGGTGGGTAGCTGGAACTTGTGCTTACCTTTAGATGGGCAATTGTCCAACTCACCCCTTGTTACATCCTTCAAACGAACATCTACCGACTCAACAGGTTTATCAATCAAATTCTCGACTTGAAGCTTCAATTCGTAAAATCTTTTGCTGTAACCATCATTTTGGTCCATCTCGGCGAGAAGTTCCTCCTCTGCAGCGTCTGCTTCCAACAAATGATCGTAGACGGAACATTCCCCTGCATGCATTTCTCCATATTTTTGTTTGAAAAACTCCCACAGCACAGCCACTTGGTTACGTTGCACCGGCACTTCTTTCAGCAAATTTTCCAATTCACTTGCCGATTTTGTGAAACTACACCTGAGCACCTTGCGTCTTTTCTTTTTAGCTTCAATTGTATCAGCCATTCTGTAGAGACTCGCACAAAAAAGTCACAAGGTCCGTACTACTTGCGAAGTGAAAATATAATATGTCCTGTCACGGTCGCCAGAAAATGTGAAAACCCAACCGAAGACCACCACACCGGATGGTTCTAGCTAGGCCGGTTCGTTGAATTAGAAACAATAAACACTTTAAAGTTCTTTATTTTCACTTTTACAGACTTTTCTTCTACTTCAAAACGCTAACTTAAAAACAATTTTTAATCATCCATAGCTTGCCTCGCTCCTTAATAATTTCAGTTATGTTGAGAACATAGATTTCTTCTCTCAATGCTCGATGATTCGATCATTGACCGCTAGATGGAGCGGATTTCCAACAATTATATTATTTGGGGAACTCTAGAACACTGAAGAAATATCAGTTTCAGCTATATAATATTCAAGCATCTGACAGCAGTGAATAATGACTCTTTTTTTACTAGTGTTCAATGGATTTTCTTAATGCTGAGCAAACAGATGTATAATGGGAAAATTATACGATAGTCGTTGATAGAATTTAGTCATATAATAGGAACTCGCCATCATTTGTTTCTTCAAACCGGAAAGTTTTTGGCATCACCTGTACAGGTCTGACGACTGAAAAAAATACTGATGAGATGTCGAAGGAGAGTTCGACATTCAAATAATAGATAAAAAACCTACTATTTTCATCAGCAGAAACAGTCAACGAATTCAAATAATTATTAATGAGTTGATTAAGTATGTGAAGTGAAGAAACTATTATAACATTAGGGGTTGACAGAATTTTGATTGAATATGTTCAATTTGTGACGTTATTTGAGTCCATCTACCCCACCTGCTGCTCCGCGGAAGGTATTTTATTTCCATCCTACCCACCGTTCTATGCATAGACCGGTTAGGGTGTTCCTTCCCTATAAGCCACCTTGGGGATGCGCCCTCTAGGGGTGGCAGGTTTCCCGAGAGAAAATTCCCCAGTGATAATGAGTATTTAGGTAATTTTTCGCCATGACATAAAAAATTCTACGAAATGAAAAAATTTAAAAAACCAAATTCTAAAAGCTCTGAGATATCTAAGATCGACAAATTCATCTGAAGTGTTCAAATAACACTATGTTGAGCTAAACAGTAGCCAAATCTTTTATACAAAGATAATTTCATCTCTTTGAGCAGATTCGACATATTTGCTATTCCGTCACAAAGTTGGATGACTTTGGACTTCAATTCAAAAAGACTTCGCTCTATCAATTTCATGCTCATCTGGTGACCTGGGATGCAATTTGATCCTGCCATTTGTGGAAATTAATCTTAGTCGTCCTGAAATATTGTGTGACTACTCTTGCGTTGTGACTAAGACCACCATCATGTTGAAACCAGACCCGATCGAAATCAATTGGTAGCTGTCAAACTATCCTAATGATTCTATTCACTACAAGCTTCGAATATTCTGAGACGTTTAGGTTACCGTCGATGCAAAATGGCCCAATGGTATAATTCCTCAGTATTCCAATTCGAACATTAAGTTTTTCAGGATACTGAGTACGCACAGAAATAATAATAATAATTTAATTGCGAATAACCGTATACAATATAATCATAATATATAAATTACAACTCTTTGATGGTACTGATATTAAAACATCAAAATTTATAATTTACATAATAACTATGCAAATAAATAGTTTCAGAAAACACATAATAAAGTGACTGTCCGTGGTGTACAGCTGAATATAACCAAAACTCACTGAAAATAGAAAACGATAACAACTAAAAAAAACCAACCAGAACACTCAAAACAAGAATCGACCCTACTCCATCACAACCAACTGATCACAAAAAGAGACATCAACCAGATACAACCGCAAAATCCACAGAAACATCCTTACTAAACATCGCAAAAAATGGTCAATTCAAATTATCCTTTTCAAAGTCATCGACAGTATCATCACAAAAAAACCGGTCAACTCGTCACAACTCGTTTCTTTTCTATTCCTTGATAAGAGATATCTCCCTAGACTGTATTTAAACTTAGCAATGGAGGAACCCTCCTTCAATTGCCCCGGGAAGGAATTGAATACCCTCGGGGCCAGATACATATAATTTTTTTGCCGTAAAGACTTGGATAGACGCGTTGAATTGAACTGAATTTGTTTGGTTTTGAAGCAAAATAATGAAAAACAACTGTAGACGATCCAAAGGTTCCTGTTTCGCTCTATATGATATCACTGGGATAGGTTCTCTTCTTGCCAGCAATTATCTTTGAGATTAATTTATGAACAACCTCCAATCTCTGCAAATAACATGTGTCTCCACCCCCCTATCCGATAATGCCATAACTCAGAAGCGAATCAACAAGTGCACTGTAGATCATTTTTAGATGGTTGAAGTACAAAACCTTTGTCAGGGATCTGAGCTTATGGATCCTCTAACCTTTTGCATTTGGAAGTTCCAGCGTAAATGATAGTCAATTGTCACTCCAAGATATTCGATCCTATCAGGTGACTTAATAGTTGTTATCCCTCTTCCCTGTTACCGTAGTAAATCGAGGGAGGCCGTTTCTTTAGCTACATAGTGGAAGGAAAACAATTTTTTACACGTTCACGGTCATCAGCTTATGATCAAAGCTATTGACTATATTTGCAAGGTCAGACTCCCCCATCCTCTTGAGTTCTTCCCAGGAACTGGCAGTGTAGAAGATGGCAGTGTCATCTGTAATGCTATAAAAATGGCCGGCAGTACACATCCTATGTAAGCTATCTACATAAATTATAAAGAAAATTGGACCTAGCACCGAAATACCACACTTAACAGGTCTTTTCGCACTTTGTTGTCCATTAACCCCCCCTGAAATCTAAATCCCCCAAGGCCTCCAACAGCTGTCCGTGATCGACCGAAAGCATCATACATATTCGCTGTAAGAGCAGCTATCGCATCCTCAGCCGATCGGTTCAATCGAAATTCGAATTGGTTTTCTGAAAGAAGTCAGTTTTCTGTCTCCGCCCTTGTGCAATAGCTTTATAACCGTTACTTTAAACTCTGGGGGGCATATACCTGTTTTCATAATTCTATTTATGAGAAAGGCCATTGGTTTCGCTATAAACTCAGATATCTCATTCAAAGTTTCGGCCTTGATATCGTCTATCCCCAAGCGCCCTTTCGTTTTGCAACGAATTCATAGTGTCTACAACCTCTCTCCAACAGGTAGGTTGGCCGAAGGAATAGCGATTGACATCGTGAATGTCGCTTGGGTGCTGCAGTTGGCAGCCTCTTAATTTTCTGGGCAAGATTAGGAGCAACGTTAGTGAAATAGTCAACAAAAACCTCAACCATCTCACAATCACTAATACTCAGATATTTATTTATTCCAGACCAATATCTTACTACTGATCGGGTATGTTTTTTCGTCGACCTCAAAATAGAAAGTGATTTTAATGTGTATGAAATCGAATATAAATGTCCCATTTCAATGTCCAATTTATGCTATTTTGATGTGCAACCGAACACAACGCACTCAGAGGCAATAAGAGTGTTAAAACTCTACTTGAACGTAGAGACAGACATTTATATTATGTCAATTTTATGTCTTGTACAAAACAAGAATGTATTTCAATCTAGAATTCATACACAGTTCATATTGAGGTCATTACATTTTGTAATCAACTCGGTTATTAATCTTCGTTCCGGTCACCGGTTAAATTATCGTGACCATTAGTCGTTGTCTTCAATAATCTAATTGATTGAATAACTATTATTCAAGGAAAACGATGATCAGTGAATTATTAATTGCACAAAAATGAACTACATATTTTCATTTCCTCTTTCCATCATTGTTCCAAAAAATTCCATTCGTTTGATATGATCGTCTCCAAAAATGTCTCGAATTGTTCACCCTCAGTTACTCGCACAAAGAACATTACATAACTGCTCTCATGGGGTCCACTAACTCTGAAAAAAATTTCAAAAGCCTTAGTAAAAAGAAATTTTTGGGTATTCTCATTGTATAATTCTGTAAAACACATATTTATAACGATATGCAAATATCTCATTCCCAGTCTATCACGATAATTTATAACAAACTTTTATTCACTGAATACCAAATGATACATAATTATGTATGTAATGAATAATGGACAAAAATTTATTTTTCAAAATAAAAACCTCCAAAAAGGTAACGTAATTAATCGCACGGGGTAACAACTGAAGTGACTTGGTTCATACGTAATAGAAACTTAGACGCGCGTTATGAAGCTAGTGAGGGCGCGGAGGAAATCAGGCCGCCCCAAGTGCTTCTTTTTCAATTCGAAAATTTCTTTTTAAAATACTCCGAACAGTTCTATCGCTTGTATCGACTTGTTCGACAACACGATTACTCGAGCAAGGTTCACTGGTTTCAACAGCAGAAGTTCTTCTAAACTGACCATAGATTGACGGAAAATCTCATCATTATTCAAAACGATATGGGGCCAATTGTACCAAATACTTTGTGTCTTTTCACTTTTCAAATGAATGACGTTTCACGAAACGCATTCATAATTGAGAAGTGCAATCTGAAATGTCACGTGCAAAGTGAAAAGCACTTCGCAGAAATTAAACTTCGGGAGAAATATAGTGCAACGTAATTGATTTCCACTTTGCAAATTTGTTGGAATGCAAAGTGAAAAATTGCGAAGTACTCGTATTTTGGTGCAACAAGCCTATGTTTTTAAGGGCTTCACGTTTAAAACGCAAATAATTTGCGGCCCGAATTGCCATACTGAGAAGCCCTAAGCATTCCCAATACGAGTGCAACGTTCATTCCGAGAGAACAGTTGTTTTTTCGATATGGCATCGTACTGATGTTTTCGAATTATCCACTGTTACCGTCTCCAGTCCAACACGGCAATTTTTATCTTTCTGAGACAATTCTCCAAACCTATATAACTTCTCGACAAACCAAAAACTATTTGACAATGTCAGAAAACTACTTTTTGACCAAATGTTGTCGCATCGTATTTTACGAATACGATCATGGGTAAATTGCAGATTTTCTTAATAGCTCATGACGAGAAATACTCTATGGGTGTTCTGAATTGATAAAATTGTTATTTTCTTTCCGAACCAAAAAATTATGAATAAATAATTATAAATTATTTTCAACACCACCCTGAATTGCTCAACAAATTACTGATTGGACGATTTGTTACCAACTCAATTTCAAATCCGCCTGAAACGTCGAATAATTCTTGTATACCATGTATGTGCTTGCCCACTACTTTTTTGGGAGGGGGCAAACTTTGGAAAATTTGCCAATTGAGCAGAGATTGATTAGAAAAACGATGGTGGAGGGGGGTTCATTCTGGTTTGTGATTCAATGTTTTTTTTCCCGAGAGCAACAAAAATTAAATAATGCGTGATGATAAAGTTTTGATTCTGCATTACCAAATAACCCCATACTAACAGGATGTGTTATCATTTTTATGTAATGTGCTCGCCTGCAAAATTTCATGAAAATCGAATCATAAGAAGATTTTCAAAACATAATGCTTTATCGTTTTCTCAATATAATAAAGAGCACGAAATTTCTGACGATACATCATTTAGTGGAACGAAGAGATAAAAAAACATTTGCCAAGGTTCGAAACACAGCAGGCTTGTATGCAACCAATACCTTACGCATTTCACGGATTTAAAAAATAAATTAGGGTTCTTTCAATACGAATAAACGTGAAAAGATTATCAACCCGTATGATTACAACAGAAATCTACTCAGAGATGCTAACATAATATTAACGACAGATAACATTATCACAGTACGTTTGGATATGTGTTCTAATTACAAACTTCTTCTTGAAAAAATCGAAAAAATAATCATCCGAGAGAGAAAAAATTTGGTAGACATGGGCATATCACCAATTCGTATTTAAATACTGAAAATATTTCAGTGACAATAATTACTCAACCGAACTGGCCCGCCAGCGAACTTGAATAAGACATTCAGGTCGCACACCAGAAAATTTCAACTATTTCCCATCGAAGGTTATGAGTGTTCAAGTCTACAACAGTAGTACTGGCCGGATTTGTTATTTTTTCGAAAATTTCTGAGGAGTTCTTTCTCTTCAATTGTAGTGTTTGCAGTCTTAAGGATATGGTCTCCTAGATAATGCATCAGCGTTACCATGAGTTTTTCCTGCTCGATGTTCGACAGTAAAATTGTATTCCTGTAGTTTCTCTATCCATCCCGCAACCTGAACCTCTGGCTACGCCTCGCCCGATAACATTCACGACTTGTACCATAATGATCGTCTTTATGATCCTTATTACATAAATAACTATTATAGAGGTGTTCCATTGACATAGCTGCAGCGAGAAGTTCCCTTCTTGTCACGCAATAGTAACGTTCGGTTTTGACAGGACGTTGCTGAAATATTCTATAATTAACTTTTTCCTCACAATTTTTAATTTGGGACAATACACCTCCTATGGCCGTATTGACTCCAACAGCTGTCCGTGATCGACCGTGTCGAACGCCTTGGCAAGGTGAACACTCACAATGGTGGCTTTCCGCTGTCCAAAGCATCAAACATATTCGCTGTAAGAGCAGCTATTGCATCCCCAGCCGATCGGTTCAATCGAAATCCGAATTGGTTTTCTGAAAGAAGCCTATGTTTTCAACGTACTACTCAATTCTCTTCTTCAATATTTTTTCAAAGCTTTTCCTGGAGTTTGTTATGAGAGAAATTGGTCTGTACTTTGAATTCAGCTTTCTGTCTCCGCCCTTGTGCATTGGCTTTATAACCGTGACTTTAAACTCCTGGGGGCATATACCTGTTTCCATAAATCTATTTATGAGAAAGGCCATTGGCTCCGCTATAAGTTCAGATATCTCCTTCAATGTTTTGGCCTTGATATCGTCTATCCAAAGCGCTCTGTCGTTTTTCATCGAATTCATTGTCTCTACTACCTCTCTCCAACAGGTTGGCCGAAGGAATAGGTATTGACATCGTGAATGTCGCTTGGGTGCTGCAGTTGGCAGCCTCTTAATTTTCCGGCAAGTTGAGGACCAAAGTTTTTGAAATAGTCAACAAAAACCTCAACCATCTCACTATCACTAATACTCACATACTTATTTATTCCAGACTAATACCTTACTACTGATAGGTTATGTTTTTCCGTTGACCTCACAATAAAAAGTAATTTTAATGTTTACGTAATTGAATTAATGACCCATTTCAATGTCCAATTTATGCTATCTTAATGTGCAACTGGAGCATGGAGTCAGAAATTTATATTATCTTAAATGTATGTCTTGTGCAAAATAAGAATGTATTTCATTCTAGAACTCATACACAATTCATATTGAGGCCATCGGATAAATCTTGTAATCAACTCGGTTATTAATCTTCGCTCCGCTCACACGTCAAATTATCGTGACCATTGGTCGCTGCCTTTAATAACCTAGTTGATTGAATAACTCTTATTCAGGGAGAACGATGATCAATAAATAATTAATTGCTCAAAAATTACTAACATATTTTCGTTTTCTCTTTCCATCATTGTTCTATAAAATTCTATTCGATTGATATGACCGTCTTCAAGAATGTCTTGATTTGTTTTCAAGTTATAATATCGTTAATTCTCGTAACTCGCACAAAGAACATTACATAACTGCTCGCATAGAGTCACTAACTTTGAAAAAAATTTCAAAATCCCTAGGGAAAAGAAATCTTTGGATATTTTCATTGCATCATTTTGTAAAACACATATTTATAACAATATGCAAATATCTTATTCTCAATATATCACGATGGAAAAACACGGTTATCAGTCTCAAGGAATAATTAGAGGATTCAATCAATTACTCGATAAGCGACGTTTTCGCTTGTTCATAACAAACTTTTATTCACTAAATACAAAATAATACATATGTATGTAATTATTAAATAAAAAAAATATAATTTAAAATGCACAAGATAATATATAAAATAATAAACTAACCTCTTCCAAAAAGGTTACTTAATTAATGCACAGGCTCACAACTCAAGTGACTTGGTTACTACGATATAATAACTTAGATGCATTATGAAGCTAGTGAGGGCGCGAAGAGAATCAGCCCACTCCAAGTCTTTTTTTTTTTCAATTCGAAAATTTCTTTTTAAAATATTCTGAACAGTTCTATCGCTTATATCGACTTGTCCGGCAATTCGATTACTCGAACGAGGTTCACAGGTTTCAACAGCAGCAGTTCTTCTTAACTGACCATAATTGATGCACGGAGAATCTAATTAACTTTCAGAGCGATATGGGGCGTATTTCACCAAATACTTTGCAACTTTTTACTTTGCACTTTTCACCTTTTGAATGAATTACATTGCACGATACGCATTCTTCGAATTCGAAAATTGCAATGTGAAATGTCAAGTGCAAAGTGAAAAGCACTTCGCAGAAACCAAACGTTGGGAGAAATGTTATGCAACATAATTAATTTCCACTTTGCAAATTTGTCGGAATGCACAGTCTTAGGCGCTTCAAATTCATAACGAATCGGCAGACTGAAAATCCTGAAGCTACATTATTATTTTTTCAGAAACTTTCGAAAATTTGCCAATTGAGCAGTGATGGATTAGAAAAACGATGGTGGAGGGGGAGGGGTCATTTTGGTTTGTGATTCCATGTTTCTTCTGAGAGCAACCAAAAATTATATATTACGTGATGATACATTTTTGGTTCTGCATTACCAAATAATCGCATACTAACGGGATTTCATGAAAATCTAATTTTACTCGATTTTCAAAGGATAATTAATGCTTTATAGTTTTCTCAATATAAAAAAGAGCACGAAATTTTTGGACGATACATCATATAGTAGAACAAAGAGATAAAAAAATAGAAAATATAAAGAGAATATAACATGCTGCCAAGGTTCGAACCACAGCAAGCTTGTACTGCAACCAATACCTTACGTATTTCAAAAAAAAAATGGAGGCCCTTTCAATAAGATTAAACATGAAGGGGCTTTCAACTCGTATGATGATTACAACAAAATCTACTCAGAGATGCTTACTTATTCGAAGTTCTTCCAACTACTTCGAAAATTTTCCAACTGTTCTGACATTTTTTCAACTACTTCGAAACTCTGCTAACTCTGTTGCCCCTTTGGGCTCGTTTCTTTTTATTCATCTTGTGTTCTATTTGTGGCTATTTTGTCAGTCGTCAGTCGACTTCAGTTCTGGCTGTTGAATCTGCGATACGGCTGCTAAATCCTAAGTTACATTTTCTTTTCTGATACGATACATTTTATTTCAATACTACTTTTCCTCCTCTCGTTTGAGTCGTCGTCTCCTTTGACATTTCAAAATGACCAACCGAAACTAGTCGAGCGGAGCAGTCGTTGCAGTCTGGAAAATTAAATTTATTTCACCGAAGTCTGCTGTCTGCTTCGAATTCCTGGAAAGTCTCTGCGCTCTTCTGATGGCGACTCTCAATATGTGTCTGATACACTTGTTGGGGGTGGGCATCACCATATCTCATCTGCAGTTTAGTTACCAAAGCCTCGTAACTTCCTTGTTGACAAGCAGGAACAGTCTGGAGTATACCTATTCATTGCTTTTTTCCTCAATGCCACAATCAAGGCAGTCGCTTTCTCTCTATCATCCTATAGATTGGCATTCGCAGGTGCTTCGAATTGATTTGAATATGTGTACGAAGATTTTGCTGTCAAAGGTAAGTGGTTTGATATTTATTCTTACAGTTTCGCTTCACTTCTCAACCTTAAGAGAAAAATGGTTTGCTGAACTTCTCATCATTCATTGTTTTAACGTATTTTTCGAATTTTTCATGCATTTCTTCTTTCATAGTATCCAATTCCGACTTGGTTTTCAAGCTCAGAGGAATTGTTTCTTTACTCATTTTTCCAATTTATCTGTGTTTTCCTCCATTTCCTTACTGGTGTCTAGGTGATTTGTCTCAATTTTCGAGAATTCTCCTCCACTTTGCGAGTATTTTCATCCATTTTCCCATTGATCATTTGAGAATTTTCTTCCATCTTCAAGCTCATTTGGCCAAGGGCTTGCTTGAAATATTCCATACTCGCCTGATTCATGTTTTTAGCTTTGATCTTATTATCGGCATCCGACAAGTTCCGCAATGAAGTTCACAATTAAATAAACTCAGCGCAATTCACCCCACACCTGACACCAATGTAACGTTTTTCGGGGTTAAAACAACATTTCTTCTATGCTGTTCTGCAGAAATACTAAACCCAATAAAACTCACTTATTAACACACTAATTTCTAACTGTAACTGTCTGTAAGTCCAACGCGCGCGTCTTTATATCTAGAATTTTCTAGAAATATCGGAACTATTCTAGGGTCGTTTCAGTTCATTCGGAGTCGTGTTCATTCCAGAGTGCTCTGGAGTCAAGAAGCTCCACATCGGTCGAGTGCGGCAGAGCCGCATTCAAAGGGAATTCGCAAGTTAAAATATAGTTAAATGTATATTCAAGAACTTTATTTGGGTCAGCAGTCGAGGTCAATTCAATATGTACTCTCTTTTTTCCTTCTAACTCGAGCTTGACGTATGAAAAGGCAAATAAAGACTATTTTTCTTTCTGTTATCGTCGGAAGAGCAGAAACGTTCTGGTTTGTCGATTAATTATTAATGACATACAGAGAAACACAGAAAGTATGATTGGTCTTCCATCTTACAATGCTCTACTAAATGGGTTTATCCAATTAAGTGGTGGAAGAGTTCCTCAAGGCTTCACCTAAAATTTCACAACGACATATTTGATAGTTTTCTAAAAACGTCAAATAGGCCAACTTGAAAGGAAAACCCTGTATGTCGAAAGTTTCTGAAGTTTGGAATTTGGCGAAAAAATGTTTAACAATTTTCTTCTTCGATGAACCTGCTCGTATCGATTTTGTGCAGTTAAATATAAAATTTCGGCCCGAACTAGTTTCAAAAATATTCTTGAAATAGAATTTTAAATCTTCAATACTCAAAAATCATTAGTCCAAACTGAGTCGAGATATTCCGGCCATACATTTAATGTACAAGAAAATTCTTCAACTTTCTGATTTTTTCATTTCGGAAATCCTCACAATATTGAGCATGTCTTCATATTCTTGTTGAGCACCCAAGAGTGAATTTAGACCTGATAGAATGTCAGGTTTGTAAATATTCGAGGAACTAATTTTAATTCATATATCATAACTACTCGAAAGATTTTGCAACAACCCTGAAAATTTCAAGTCACTAGTTCGAACAGTACGGACGACCGGACCCATTGTTCCTGACATCTTAATAATCAATGAGTTAAACAGAGTAGTTTAAAACCCCTACTTGTTCAAAAATCGTTTACGATTGGGTAAAACTATTGCACGCAGTCGCACAGAAAACCTTTGAAGACGTAAGATACAGGCTAATTGAACCGGTTGGCCCTTGAAACTTATTGGAGTATAATGCCTTTGGCTGTAATATTGGTATATTAACTGACAGATAGTGTCAAAAATGTTGTCTTTCGTTCTTTTGTCTTGACCTTTAGATTCTTACAATTGCGATATTTACGAGGGCAGTTCAGAAACACACCTACGAATGAACAAGATCTGATATGTGTTTGTTATACTACTCGTACTTAAGTATTGATATTATATAAGTTGAAGTTCTGTGCACATATGCATCACAGAACTATCTTATCTAGGATGAGCTGTTTTATATAATTCCCTATGGTATCGATATTGACATACTTGTAGAATTGGTGGGCAGAGAGGAACCCAGTTTACTGAACGAATGTGAAAAAACTTACCCAATTCTTTTCGGCTGAAGGCGTTTTGCTGGCTAAAAGAATAATTTTCCTTGAATGTTATGTGACTGTGTAATTAACAGGTCCTCTTTGCGCTTCTAGAACTACGAGCTTCCGAATTTTTTTCAATTTATAGTTAGCGCACCATTTTACTTTACCAACTCAATTTGTGATTGTATCATTTTATGAAATTTTGATTCGGCATAACGAAGAAATACATGCAACATTTTGCAGGTAAATGATCAACGTTCATGAATACCATATATGTTATATAAACATACTGTATGTCTTGAGTCACCTAAACATACAATATTTATACATTGGAAATGAATAATAAGTTCGAAAGAGTGAGTAGATGATGAAGTGCCTTCGCAACTATTGCTTTTTATATAAAATATATGACATCATGCCAACATGCACGGCATACATTTATTCTCAGAATTATTCAAAAACCTTTGGGTTACAAGCGCCAACATGACGTTTTCTTATATTATTGTCAAATATTTGGTTAAGTTTGAGCAATATTATGTTAGTAGATTTTTTGGTAAAAAATTTATGGAGATTATTCCCAGTGAATTTTGAGAATAATATTCACAACGTGCTATTTTTGAGCACTCCTTCTACTTAAACGAGTGCTATATCGTTTTACCCAAATGTCTTTGATTTTCGAATTTCGTGCCGAAAATGGTCCGAAACTATGGGATTCGACTCCCTGATGACGAATTCGTGGTCACACTAAATTTTGTTCGTGGGGCCGGTCGTCCGGCTGTGAGCACTTTAACTTTCGAAGAGATTGTCCTAGAGACTTGAGATTAAGCCCGTTCGGCATTGACCTCCGCGAGCAGACGGATTTTTCAGTCACGTGACCACAGATCGTACAGATTCATCTGTAATATCTGGGAATAAAAGAACGATACAGAGCATCTGCCACAGAACATACTGCTCTGTTTTACTTTTATAGATTATGAGATTTCAAAGATCACTATTTTGGGAAATATGCTCATCTTTTAATGATACTTTCACCCTTTTCGTAGCTCTTCAGTAAAATCTCAATTAAATGATTAGGTGCAAAGGCACTGAATGCAAAGGAAACCAGGAATGAAATATCCCCTTCTGGTCGATCAATACGGCGATAGTTGTACCGAAAGATCCTAATTAATTAATTAGGTACACGAAAAAGAAACGAGAAAGGAATATCCCCTCCTGCCCATTCATAACTACGATAGTTATATCGAAAAATTTCAATGAATTAATTAAGTTTTTAATGAATAAATGAAAACAGAAGAATAAAAGTGTTAGAATTTTTCAATCTATCGGTTGTCAGATCAGGAAACTCAACATAAAACAAAAAAATATATAAAAAACATAAAACTCTATAGATAAAATCGCTTTGCTCCGTCGAAATAGACCGAGCGAAAAGATCGACGTCGTCCCCTCCATCCGGATGTAACAAACGAACGGTTCAGACTTCAGGGGTGCTATTGTTGACCGTTCGTAAATTTCAAGGTCGTGCGCAACTCCCGACTTTGCGGATGGAAGGGACGTTTTGGTATTCTTGACCGTTCGAATACCGTGCGAAGCGAACGTTCGCATTTTGCAACGGACGGTGTTGAGCGTCCGCAGTAGCCATGCGTACGGCGCAACCATCGACATGAGTCATATTTAACGAGTTCTATGAATGTTGAATCCATAATTTAGACAACCAAATACGAAATGAAGTGCCTTTTTCGTGCCAGAAATAAGATGGAGATTCAAGTAGTGACATATTTAAGGGTTGACATGGTTAATGGACGATTTGCAATATATATTAGCATTTGTGAAATCATTAAAAACCGATGCAAAGATACAATCGTGTGAAAGTTGATCATCAATTTGTGCAAATGTTCTTAGTAACGATATCGAAGGTTCTTCGAATTGATATTTTTGATTGAAACATGAAGTACTTTTGAGCGTGTTCAGAGATTTCTTTCACTATTTTTTCTAAGCATAATTCAGCATATGTATGTCATGCTATGTCTGAAAATTATGGAGAATTTATGATTTTTTGCATTTTTCTCTTATAAGATGTCCTTTTTTTCATTACACCGCCTACACAACTTTAAATATGTATATTTGAATATTCACCACAAAATTTGCACATTTTTCATGAGGAATCCGGACAATTTCCCGAAATATTCTTCATTAATTTTAACATAACTGTGTTTGCCCTGTACTGCTACTGTCTTGGTGCCTTCCATTATAAATTGCAATCTCGAATATCACAAATATAAATGAAAATAACCTCTACAAGCCTATTTGAAATTCAAAATTTAACGACTATTCACATCAGTAAACGGTCGTTTGCACGGTCGTTTGCTAATCACCTTCGGCGATTTCATCAGCGCAGGATGCTATTCGTGTATTCTGTGTTGCATTTCATCCAAGTTTTGCATTGTTGCCGCGTTAATTGAAGTTGCGAACGGTCACGTTCGATCATCATTGCGAACATTGCTCAAGAATACCGTTTCTAGTGCGCTATACCCTATTATCAGGGTGAGTTCGGTTCCTAAATGCCGCAGTTAAGTTTGTTAACTAGCCAAATCGTACTGGGTGTTGTCTAAAATTTGGCCATTCAAAATTTTTGTTCCTCAATATCTCAGACAAAACGAAATCAATCGAAATTTAATTTTGCGGCCATATGCAAGATGCTCATACTGAATGAATAATTTGTGACCATAGTAATGACATAATTATAATAAATTCAATTGGAATATTGAAAAGAAGAATAGGTATCTGATTCGAGTGACATTTATTTTTTTCTGGGACGGGAACAAAATTTGACATTTTATATCTCTTGACAGGTCACAAAATATGACTTTCTACGGACTTACTTTTTCCCTGTCAAAAAAGTGTATCCGGAAAAAAAGTACTCACTTTTTGCCGTGGGGAAAAACTAATTTCGTGGAAATTAATATTTCTTTCACGTGGTCGTTTTTCCTCTAACAAAAAGAAATAGTGTATTATACACGGGAAAAATATTAGATTTTAGCTATCGGTTCTTTGTCCCCCGATGCGAAGCGGAAACGTAACCTCGAGCTAAAATCTAATAATTTTTTTCCTTGTATAATAAGTAGTCTAAGATCCCGCTGCGGGATTGGTGTGCTCATCGACTTTTTGTTTAAAACCAAATTTTTATGTTTATTTATAATTAAGAGAATATATATTTGCTAGGGTGCCTATCAAAATTTGGCCGCCATTATTTTTAATTAATTTTTGTAAAAAAATTTCGTTTATTTATTTTTTAAATGAAATAACGTCTACATCACGGTAATTAATATGAAGATTCTAAATAATCACGGTTGCCGTTGCGCACCTGGCCGCACCTCTTTGCAGCCAGGTGTAAACAGGTATGATTTCGATAAATTTATACGTTTATAACCTATTTCCATTAATTATATGTCAAATTGAAGCTAATTTTTTTCTATTAATTATCATATAAGGTTGCTTAATTGTATCTGGCCGCGAATAAGGGTTACTGGCTGTTAAAGATAATAAATATTTAAGGTAGAGTGAAAGAGAGTTAGCGCGTAACATCATTTGTCAGACGAGGCACAGCCGTCTAAAGTACAAGCCCTGAACCAAAGATAAGGGACGACGAAGATGGTAAACGCGCCTACTGCGCTAGTACTAAAAAACGACCACATTTTAACCCCAGATTTTACTAGTGAGATGTTAGATGGCGCTGAAGACAGATATAGAAAAGAAGAAATCTACTTGTAGCGGGAATTTTGAATCTAGATTTTCCGTTTCTCCGCATACGCAGAATTTTGGGATTATACTAGCTATTCAATGAAAAATGAGTAAAATATTATTAACAATAATATTATACTCAATTTTCATACCAAAAACCAATATGGAGATAATCTCATAAATGAACAGATTATAATGAAAGAAAAAAATTTTTTTGTGAAATTTTTTATTCGGTAAATAAAAAATATGACATAATTATAGATATATAAATGAAACAAATGAATATATTATGTACAAATATAAATATAATGAATTCCTATTATTGAATAACAAAAATATATAAGTATAAATTTGATAAATCACAGCCCCAATAAAGAATTCTTGTAAAAAATAAGTTGAATATACATACAAATAAAAAATCATAGAAAAAATGAGGTGGAGCAATCATTATATTCTCATGAATTATAATTTTGGACACAGGAAGAACATCCAATCGAGGTCCGCCAATGTGTGGAATACTGTCAGGAAATAATAATCTCCGTAGAAATTCACATTCAAATTTCTCTGGGGAGAAATGCTCACTACATATACTGTATTGTTTTGCGCCCAAATCTAAATCGTGCCGTCCAGAAAATTCCAACCATTTTTGAGCCCTTGAAAATCATTGAACATTATTATTGATATTAAAACACAGTAAGAGAAGAGGCAAAGCATATTGGGCATGAGTGGAAATATGTACGAAAAAACACACCAGAAAAAATTCAACTCTGAGACACAACGTAAATAAAGGACCCCGCACATTTTGTATGAGAATTGGCTCCCAGTGGATTTGGCTGAAAATTTGATATGATGTTCTACTAATCCTTCTGATCAAATGTCTCTACAGTCACGAAGCTGAAAAATGCATACTTCTAGGAGTTTTTAGCGATTTTTTGTATCCATTATGGCTTACGTATTACCGTTCACACAGAAATGTTTGAGAATATTTCGTGATTATTGAAAGCAGATTCTGTCAATTCGAAATATTTTCAAACATTTCTGTGTGAACGGTAATACGTAGGCCATAATGGATACAAAAAATCGCTAAAAACTCCTAGAAGTATGCATTTTTCAGCTTCGTGACTGTGGAGACATTTGATCAGAAGGATTAGTAGAACATCATATAAAATTTTCAGCCAAATCCACCGGAAGCCAATTCCCATAATACGTAAGCCATAATGGATACAAAAATCACTAAAAACTCCTAGAAGTATGCATTTTCAGCTTCGTGACTGTTTAGACATTTGATCAGAAGGATTAGTAGAACATCATATTAAATTTTCAGCCAAATCCACCGGGAGCCAATTCCCATACAAAATGTGCGGGGTCTTTTAAAAAAATGGTTTAGTAGTTTCAAAAAGAATTCAAAAACTTACCGTTTCATGTCTTTTGGAAAATTAAATAACGTGATGCCTGGTTTATTATTTTTACTGTTGTTGCAGTTCATAACAACACAATAATGAACACTCATCTTGACAGTTGAAAATAAACAAAATTCAAAAGACCGAAGGCTGTTGTAATTTGTTTAGGCACTTGTAGCGAAGGCATATTCAGAAATAACCTCACATTCCAAGATAAATTTTGCAAAGAACATTTCAGTTTTGGTTTTTTCCTTTACAACTGGCCCATATGATAATATTTTAACCAGGACGTTTACTAGTGAACCACTAGATGGCGCTCGCGTAACCGTAGTCGCTTCGTTTCCCATCTTTATTTCTCTTTAATCTTTGCCCTGAACAGCGAAATATGGCAACGCCGCAGGGAGGCCAGCCAGATGAAAACAACACATAGGCTTTACCGCCTTACCGGTTAGTTACCCACGTGGTGCGTAAATCTATGCGTGGTATCGTTTCTGGTGGCTAAATTAGTGGGTGAAAATCTCGGTGAAAAAAGTGCAATACCGTTTTAAGTGAAGTGAAATAAAGTTCAATTCGATTCTGTAACAATACAATATCCTCAAAAGGTGATCCCAACTACACAAGTAGTTGAGGAGATGGTACGGAAATGTTGTGTTCCTGCTTGCAGGAGCAATTATTCCTACCTGAAAGATCGAAAATATGTGAGTTCTTTCAAATTTCCTAAAAATGAAAATTTAAAAAAGTTATGGGTAAAATCAATTCCAAGACAAAATTTTGATCCGTCCCCTTATATGTAGTTCAGTTTGTATCAATCATTTCGAAAAGAAAGATGTAATTACAGAGGAAAAGTATTTAAAACCGGACAACCCAAAACCAAACGCAAAAATTTTTCCCAATTTACCGAAATACCTTTCGAAACCGACTCCAAAAGAAAGGACCGATCCGCAGTTGAGAAGAAATGATATTACTATAAGACAGGAAAATGAAATAGAAAGCTTCATGAACTCTGATATTATAGTAGATTTTGATGACCTTTTTAATAATTATTCAAGTAAAATAGATATTTCAGGTTGGGAGATTAAGAAGGTTAACAATGCAATTTATTTTTATATACTCAATTCAGAAAAATCATTAACTGTCGATGTTTCTTTACAAATACAAAGAAACCTTCTAACAAATTATTCATAAAAAATGTTCAGATCTCTCCAAATGATTTGAAATGGATTCTTCCTTTCGATCTTACCCTCAATAGGTGGTCTCAACCAAAGATATTTTACAAAAATTGTAAAATATCTTTGGTCTCAACTGACAAATTTGCTTACTCGTTATAAAAACGTAGGCAATGAGGATTCAGATTTTGAAACAAAATTCATTAGATTTGCTGCAATGTTCTTTATCTTCCTTAGAGGCATTTTTGTTAGATAGGCATAATGAAAATTTCGACAAACTGAGACAAATTGAAATCATTACTGATCAATTGAGGCAAATTCTTTCTAATAAAATTGAGTACTCCTACTCCTCAAGTACAATAATAATGTCATTTATATAGCATTCCCAGTCTGCTTCATGCTATGAATTGATGAGAAAATTTTTCATTTTACCTACAAGAAGGTATTTAAGATCTATTTTATTTTCGTTACAAATATCACCTAATTCTGATAATGGTAATCAAAATTATCTTTCGAATGTATCTCGCAATTTGCCGATATTAGATCGTGTCGTAGTTCTGTTAATTGATGAAATTCATATAAATTCCCGTTTGGATTATAGGTCGAAAAATATTGGGAGTGCGACTGTTCTTGCTGAACAATAAATTGAATAACAAATATCTACTATTCAGATTCATTATGATTGAGGTTCTCAAGCACAGATAATCAATTTATTGACTAAGTAGGGTCAAATATTGTTTATTCCTTCGAAAATTGCTAATGCCTTGCCTTCAATGCAGTTTTATATTCGCATCCCGCGCTATCGCATCGATAGAGTAGGCCTCCCGTCGACGTTTCAATGCGGCGGTGCCAAACTGTGTTCCAGGCTTTCTCTATAGACGGCTGTGGACGAGGACAGCGATTGCCGGCTGTGCGACGCTTTTAAGCCATTGCGCATGCGTCGAACGTTAGTGTTCTCAAGCACCAGGGAATAATTGAGACGACTTATAATAAATACTCCAAAAAATATGTAATTTTTTTTCAAAATGGCAAATTTTAAAACTGCAAACAAAAATTAATATTGATTTGATATATCGACGGTCTAGTTAGCAATTTGTCTAACTCCTTATTTTTAGAGGGTGATTTTTTTAACATTTTGATGAAGCAATAATCCAATTATGAATTATTTGAATGATTCAAACTTAAATACTATATCTCTATTAGATATTAATGATATTAAATGGTTTTTAAAATGATAATAAATTTTGAAGTTATTGTTTTTTTCGTACAAATAAAAGATTCTCTAAAATGGAGTTAGATAATTTGCTCATTAGAACGTCGATATTTAATATTAATTGAAAAAATAAAAAAATTAAACCAAGGTGACTTAGGTAAAAGAAAATTATATTGTGAAAGTATTATTTGAAAATTTAATTAGATTTTATTCAAGTATTTAATTGTCTGTTACATATTAATTTAACATTTAAGTCAATTAAAAAAAAAAAATTTATCTTATCATTCTTATATTTCCGTAACTCTTATTTAAAAATCTGAATCATCGGAGCTTTCAGTTGTACTGTCATCGGAGCTATCACTTTCATCGCTACAAATATCAGAATCGTCGTTATTGGAAGCTTTGTTCGTGGATTCACATAGCACACTATTTACTTGCGTTGGAGTTGAGTCGCCCAGGAACCATGTTGGTTTTAAAAAACCATCTCGTACCAGCCAGCCATTATTTTCTGGGCTGAATTTGATGCAGTCTGGTTCAGTGGCATTTAACCACATCGAATTAACAAAGATTGTCCGCAACAATTTTTGTTTCAAAGATTTCCAGCACGGTGGAATGTGCGTCGAGTCAAAACCTTTAATTCTCTTCATAAATTTTTCATTATTTTGTTTTGAAGCGTACATTTTGTTAAATAATGAAAATCTTGCGGTATTTACACCTTGACACTTTGGTATTCCATACATAAGGCACGTAAACTCTTGGACTGCATCAATTTTGTTTTCATTGAAGATGTCAGTAGGATTCGTTGAAGACGCAAAAACCTGTTGAATTTCTGGATTTTTAATTAATAAATTCAAGGGCCGAAGTTTCCCTTTGTTGAAAATGCAGCCGTGTAGTCGCAACCCGTGTAGGCGTGAAAAGCAGGAAGGGCAAGACATAAAGTCGCGCCTATTTTTTTTGATAAGTCCGTACAGTTTATGTAAACTTATCTTTATTTGTACTTTTTCTTGATGAATTGTTTGCCAACCAAATATACAAATTAGGAAATTTATGCATATTACCTAATAAAATTATTAAAACGTCCGTGCTTTTACCAAAATTTTTGAATTTCAGGTATTTTACTTATGTAGAAAAATTCTCGTATCCGCTTCTTCATGTTTACATGCTAATTCAGTTTCTTCAGTTTTCACTACTAAATTTCCAACAGAACAATATGAAAAACATTGCTCTCCAACAGTAACATAATTTTTTTATTTCCTAATATTGGAGCAAAAGAATCATCGACCCAATGGCTAGCTAAGAATTTTACGAAGACTTCTTTAAAACGAAACTTCTTCAAGCTTTATAAAAAATCATTGGGTCTTTTTTGCAAAGGGCCATCAATTGTATATGGAATATCAATTCCTTCGCGATTTAGTCGTTCACAATCTTCAATAGATGGTGTTAAATATCTATCAAATATGATGTTTACTTCCGGAGCCTTTTTCGAACAAAGTTTCATTAATATCGATTCTGCTATTTCTCCAAATGTTTGTGGCAAAGTAGAGCCAATTTGATGCAAATAATAAAAACCATCAATGATTTCTATGTCGACTTGTCCGGGATTAGCTGGTGCTATTTTTGCAATCAATTGTTTACCTAAAGTTGATTTATCCGTCTTCATCATGTCGCCTGAACAGTGGAATAGTGCAGGAGGTACAGGCGCAAGAGGAAATGACAGACAATACCCAATGTCAACTTTTTGATTTATAGCAATTGCTAACAGACGTCCATAAATATCTCGTTCCATTTTAAGTAATGTTTTTTGTCTCCAGTGGTACTCTTTGCACTTCTTTTAATACAATCTGAAGCGAAATTATTTATTTTATTACGAGTTATTGGTCTCACAAATCTTGATGAATCTTCAAAGCATTCCGAAAAAATTTTAACTTTTGTTCTTCACCTAAAGACTTAACGTTGAGTGAAAAATTGGTAACATTTAAGGATGCCGCTTTACCAGTTGACAAATTGAACAAACTATTTTTGTCTATATTTTCTGAAAAAGAAAAGGTTTTCTTGATTGTTACAATAAGGGGCCATCCATAAAGTACGTCACACTAATTTCATGAGTTTTTGAGCCCCCCCCGTCCTTGTCACAGGTGGTCACATTTCTGAGACCCCCCCCTCCCTAGTGTGACGTCACATGTTTTGCAATTCAATATCGAAAAATTATTGAATTAAAACAGCAGTTCCGAAATTAGTTTTATTTCCATTTAAATTAAGTATTTTTTTATGAAATCAACAAAATATCAAATATTTGAAACAATAACAAAAAATAAACTAATGAATAATGAATTAACTTCTTCCTGTATTTGCTGTATGTTTCGTATAATCTACGGTAAAGATTACCTAAATCTATCTTTTTGTTCATTTTGAACTGGATTTAACTAGACTACTGGAAAAAATTGAAGGATCAAGAAAAAATTCGAAATTTTCGTCAATTTTCAACATGCCGTAACTTTGAGAGGAATGGTCGTACAAGGAATTTAAAAAGAGGAAGCTGTAGCTCCAAGTGTCTAGTTTTTGGATTAGAACTTCAAAAATTTCAAGTTGCAGTGGTTTTCGAGTAATGATAGAAAAATCAGCAACAAAATATTCTCAAAATTTTATCACTTATTTTTTCTTGTCTACGAGCGTGGAAATTTTATTTTTCAATAATCGTTATAATGATGAGATACTTTGTTAATTCAGCTTTAGTTTATGTTTTTATTGACCTCTATACGTCCACTCCTCGCCGAGATATCGGTCTTAAAATGGAAAAAGATCCATTTGTCTTTGAATATCGATTTCTCAGCAACCAATGATCGCACAGAAAATTGAAGGAGGACTTCAAGACCTTAAATGAACTCCCATTATTGAACAACCATTGCTTATTCATAGAAATTTTTTTGTCTTCATGTCACATCAATATAAAAATTTAACAAAAAAAGGCTTTTGGTGGTTTCTTGGAAAATCTACCGCTGGATCGAAAATGTTGAGGAAACCAAAACTATTAAGTGTGACTTTCACAGTTCAATATGTTGATAAAAACCTTACGAAGAACCAACTCTATCCAAGAGCCGTTTTTTGTTATACAGGATTGAATTTTTGAAAAAAAAATAAGGATCACGTTTTTTGCTCTGAGAAGCTCATAATCTTTAAAAAAGGCAAAAAAAAAATTTCTTGAGCTTTTTTCACATTTTATTTGCAGATAGTACATAAATTTCAAAATAGGAAAAATAAAATAAAATAAAATTTTTATTAATTTAATAACGGGTATTGCCACCCCTGTTTTCAATAACGGCTCTCAAACAGCCATGTTAACCTTCCGTTAGTCGCGCGCACCCCACAGGTGCATGATATTTTTGTTTTTGACGCCATCCTCACATACGGCGGTTTGGCGCCGTCTCCTTCCGTATAGCCTCCTACTTTGTGTTGTTCTAGTAGTCAGTACTTGCGTCGCCACAGTTGTGATAACCGGGTATGCAGTGCGTATCGAATCACCCCATAGGATCAACGCGACTATTGATATAAGTTTTGCTTTTTTGCGATTTTTGAATAATTTATTTACTATTTTATCAATTATATCAGTAAACATCCATAAATAAGTTCACTTCGCTCCACTTCAAAATTAGAATTTCTGAATTAGCCAAAAGTTTGATTATGGAATAACTGGTTCGGCGGAACAACGAAGAGAAGAATCTAACCATGGCCCTACGCTTCAGTTTGGCAGAGCTGACGAAGCAGCCCCTACAACGCATCGTACCAATACCTCCGCAAGACAAAGAAAATAAAAAACGTAAATTGTGTAGCCCCTGTCACATCAAAAAAGAACGCAAACACACAAAATATTCCTGTGCCAAGTGCGGAAAATACTTGTGCTTGGGACACGTGATTTCAATTTGTGCAGAATGTCACATTTTTCAAGACAATAATCAAGACTGCCAAGCTGATCAAGATAGTTCCTAGAAAGTTATTCGATGTTTTTTCGATTAAATTATAAAATATAATCTCATTCTGTGAGTGAAAGATGAATGAAATTAACATATTCATATTCTGAGTCGAATATTATTTTTTCATAAAATTCTTATGCAATAAATTTTAGTTTTTGAAGATGTTGTACTATTTTCTATATCCTACATTAGTTTTCAATGCGCCAGGATAACTGTGAATTTTGTAAGTAAGGAGAATTTAAAGAGAACCTATCAGGTGCAGCGCGACTATCGATGGAAGATAAAGGGGCGCGACTAACGGAAGGTTAATGGATCCTTTTATATTTGAAGACCGATATCTCGGCGAGAAGTGGACGTATTGAGGTCGATAAAAAAATAAATTGAAGCTGAATTAACAAAGTATCCCATAATTTTAACGATTAAGCAAAATAAAAATTTCCATGCTCGTAGACAAGAAAAAAATAAGTGGTAAAATTTTGAGAATTTTGTTGTTGCTGATTTTCTATCGTTACTCGGAAACCACTGAAACTTAAAATTTTTGAAGTTCTAATCCAAAAACTAGACACTTAGAGCTACTATTTCCTTTTTTTAAATTCCTTGTACGACCATTCCTCTCAAAGTTACGGCATTTTGAAAATTGCCAAAAAATTTGGAATTTTTTCTGATCGTTTAATTTTTCCAGTAGTGTATGTTTCTATCCACAAAATAGCACAACTAAAAAAACGACGTCGTTCACTCAGCGAAAGCAAATTGTCGAATGAAAGATAGAAACAAAAACATTACCTACGCGAGGTGCGGTGCGTTTAGCGGCATTAGTCAAAGGGCTCGTCGGCGATCGGCACGTGTCAGAAGCGGCTATGAACTTGTCAACAAAACAATTTAAACCGTATTGCCCTAAAGATAGAGTTGGACATATTTTTTAGTTTAATTAATATTTCAAATTACGCGATTAGTACCTCTAGATTTTGAAATGTGATGTCACGAAACTTAGGACCCCTCCCACCCCTTGTCACACCATGTCACACTTTGTCGACCCCCTCCCTTCCCCTTTACGTGTGACGTACTTTAAAGGATGGCCCCTAATATTGTTAAGAGTCTTAGAGTCCTTCTCAATTCGATTATTCTGTAACGTATAAGAAGTATCATCTGCTGATCTGCTTGAGATAATCCGATTTCTGCTTTTACAAACGACATAATTTTAGTTCTGACACTATGACTAAGAACCCATCTTTCTCGTGCGCGCGATCGAATTTGTAAAATGGCTAACACCAGTCAAAGTATTACCGACATCAGCATTAATCGTCTGCTCCAAAGTCAAGTCGACAGGTGATCTGCCTAAGCATGATTTTGTGCGTCTAATACCAAATGCACCTTCACGAAATTCCTTAAGTAGAGTTGAATTTTCAACCTTCAGCTTGATTAAGTTGTTTAAATACATAGCAGCCCATTTGGAATAATTTGGCTGATTGAATGCAAAAAAATAATTACACATTTCGAAGATAGAATCTAAGTAGAGCTCAAAATTACTGCAACGAATACTTCTAGAAAATCGAAGAAATATTTTAATAAGTTCAGTATATTGCAAGTAATATTGGGCTGTCTTTCCATGGGCGCCCCGAAGTGTTATTTCGCGGAACTGTTTGTAACCCTCCAGTATTTTAAGCAATGAGTCAGGCAAAACAATGCTCTCATTGATTCCACATGAAGAATTCATTACTGAGTTTAAATATTCCTTTAATGTTTCAACATCATCCGTGTCAATTTCTGACAAATATCTTTCAAAGTGAAGAATCTGCAGAGCACCAGAAGCCAAGGGATGTAGCCGCTTACACCGATTGAAATGTTTACTGTCTAAAGAAGTATTCATTGAACCTCCTGCTAATGCCTCAGCTTCAACTAAAATCTCTATTAATCCACTGGAGTCAATATACTTTCCAATTGCTTTAAAGAAAGCCATCTGGGTATGGAATGCGCCTAAATTAAAGAATATGTTGTCAAATTCTGGTTTTTTAGTATGTTGAATCTGCATAGCTAATTTGGCTATTGCTAAATCGTAAGTAGCTATAATCTGCTGTTGATTACAATTCTTAGCAACTTCCTTTGCAATGTTAAGAGTTTCCTGAACAACAGCTAACGACGTAGGAGATTCATTTATTGGTGATAAGTACTCGACTTTCTGAATTTTACTTCCATCAATGCTTATTTTGCAGTTATAACCTAACCACATGGGTACCGAATCTATTTGAGATAAAGACATACTCCAAATCAAATCTTTATCAATTGCAATCAATTTTCTGAGTAACATGCATCGATTATCTCAGTAATTGTCTGAAAGGAAGAAACGTCATACTTGTAAAAGGTGTCTTTACGAAGGGATGAATTTCTTTTGAAGGTGCTTCAAAACGCCGTCTCTTACGAACTATTGCAAGAGACTCTGTGGGACCTTCATGGACATATGCGCCTAAGGATTCTGAATCAGAAGTATCCGAACTGTCCATATTATAAGGGTCATCATTTTCACTATGAAACTAATAAATGATACCGACTGTATCGTGCAGAGTATCTTTCCCAGTGGCTGTATCGACGAAACGGTCAAAATTATCGAAAGCTACGTGCGTACTTAGTCCATCAACTCTGCTAATACCGGCAGGTATAACATTGTTTTCTTTTTGGAAACTATACGTCATCTCAGTTTCAATTTCTTCAGCTAAATTATAGCCTATTGTATGTCCATATCTGTTCAATATCGTTAGAACTTTTCGTGAACTTGTCATGGATTTCATTGACAACCCGCGCGTAAGATGTTTTGACGGTTTGACTCTACCTTTGGTTACAATATAAATCAGATCACTACACACAAATTTTATTTTCACTAAGTCGTCATTTGAATTTTACGTCGAGTATCTGGTCCTTGAACTAAGTCACACACGAAATTGAATAATTGTTCTGGAATATTACACTCTCCGAGAATGACATCCTCTGGAGTCAGATTATCCGGCAGCTTCATTCTTTCTTGAGATGTTATACAGTTTCGCAATTCGTAAGCGACATCTCTGCATCGATTCTTTTCAGTAGATTGTAACTTAGCTATTTCTAAAGCTAATCGTGACGAGTCCATGTCACACTGGTAGACAATTTTCCTTTTTGTAGGTCCCAAGGATGACTCTATAGTAACTCGATCGCCAAAAGCTTTTATAATTTTGTTTTCTAAATTTTCAGCACGATATTCTTGTAGATCTTCAACGCGTACTTGACCTTCAGAAAATTCCAACAGCAATGATTTATATTGAGATAACAAATCAGTGAGATACATAATGCGATTTTTCTCAATAATTTCCGCCATTATAATTTCCGAAATCGCACTGAATGCTGACTGATGAAATTGACGGGTTTTGTGCCAATATCTTGGCTCTGAGTGTTCCTTACATTGCTGTTTCAGTGACATCTGATATGATGAAAAACAAGTTGAATGATAAGCAACAGATTGAGGGTTTTCTAGTTTCGTTAATAGCTTTGAATCGTTTAATTTTGCGGCCATTGATTTTATTGTTTCAACCGTTGCTTCAGATTGCGGAAATGTTACATAAATTCTTCTTTTACCAACTTTTTTCTCAACGTGATCACAGAAATAGCAGGCTGACTTTTTGTTTTTTGGGTGTCGATGAAATAGCTTGCTGGGATACTGTAGCAGTAGATGAAAAATCTTGATAAAGCTGAGAATTATCATCCTCCTGCGTAGATGTACTAGGCTGCTCGTTTGAAACAGTCATACTAAACTGGTCGTCTACTGAAAGTGTGGTAGGTTGAACATTCAATGTAGCTCTTGATTCTTCCTGCAAAGTAAATGTATGTGTTGAAAGAAAATTTGTATGAAAAGCTTGGCTGTAGAAATGTTTTTTTGATATTCGATTAATATTATTATTACTGCTGTACCTATGTGTTAAAATTATATAATTTAGTCTAGTATGTATGTGTGTCATTATGACAGTTGTAGTTGTTTTAAAATTATTATCTGATTAAAGACGAATTATAAATTCATCATATTTTCTCAACTGATTCATATTGGAACATCAGTTTTATCAATGGTTGGGGGCCCAGAAGTGGGCGATCTACACATATTCTGAAAAACCAAGAAGAAGGTTGATATTTCAATTTAAATAAAAAAAAGTCAATGGCAAATAACCGTTCCAGTAGTAATACACCAAGTACAAGTACATCATCACAAAGTGTGAGTTATGTTATTAGTTCCGGCAATAATTTCAATATTGAGAAACTTGAAGGGACTTCGAATTACTCAACTTGGAAATTTCAAATGAAATTGTTATTGATTGAATGTGGTTTATGAGAGTATGTAACTGGAGCTACGAAGGAACAAGATATTACAAAGGATCAAAAAGCATATGCTAAAATTTGCTTATCTGTTAAACCTATATGTTATCCCCACATTCGCAATGCTAAGACAGCTGCAGAAACTTGGGAATATTTAAAAAATGCTTACGAAAATGTTGGAATCAGTAGAAGGTTACAACTGAAACGTAAACTCTCTCAAATTATTTATAAAAACTTTGATTCGATGGATCATTATTTGGGGGAAATTTTATCTACAACTCAAGAACTAGCAGATATTGGATGTAATGTGGATGATGAAGAATTAGCTGAATTAATGCTCATCGGTTTGCCAGTAGAATTTGATCCATTAATAATGGCAATTGAAGCTACAAATAGAAAGTTATCATCTGAACAATTCAGTGGTTTTATCGGCACAAGGAACCAGAACAAAAACTTATTATTCTTTCAGCGACGTTTCGGAAATTTTATTTCTTCTTCAGGCTACAAAAAATATATAAAAATACAATTAGTCGAGCACTCAGAGAGAATCATAAGGAATACAAACGTCAAAAATAATAAAAAATAACAATGGTGACTACATATACGTCATAAAGATAAAAATACATATCTATAAGAAGTCCAAACTAAAATGAACAATAAGGACATATTCAAAGACTCACACTATATAAAATATACAATTAAATATAAAATTAAATATAAATATTACAAGAAAGAGAACTCACCACATCAGAATAAAAACTATAAACATGATAACATATATGAATAAATAATCTACACAGGGAAAATAGGGTTCTAACGCAAATTACATCGTGATATAAAATAACAATATTTGAAATCAAAGCGGCAAACATTAATGAAAGACAGGTACACATATGTTCACTGTCTTAGTCCGACTTCTTTGATTAAATTGCAATATACAGCGCTCAACGTATCTACAACTGTTCTAAAATTTACTGTGTTAGGTGTGCGTCTAATAAAAATCATTTCATTAATTAATCTTTTAGACAAATTTTGCTCCGTATACAACACCTTAACATTATCAAAATCGAACGAGTGATCATTGTCAACCGCGTGTGTAGAAAGTGCAGTAGCCTGCGATAAATTACGACAGTCCCTACTATGTTGACTCATTTTGGTTTTCAAGTACTGCTTTGTCTGACCAATATAACAACCATTGCAATCCCGACAATCCACCCTATAAACAACATTAGAATTTTTTTCCAATTCATCACGATCTTTCAACCTACTATAAAAATTCCTAACTGTTTTTCTGTAATAACTGTATATCCTATTCTCATTTGACTTCATCACCTCACCAATTCACCCGTCAACCCAGGTACATACAAAAGACCAAAACACTTTCTCTCCGTCACCAAATCAGACTCAGCACCAGACACCACAACACCAGACGACAAACCACCGGAGGAATGAAAAATGAGATTGACCAAATATTTGGGGTATCCATTATCAACCAAAATCCTACGCTGCACAACAAAATTCTTGCTATGAAACGATTCATGACTCAATGCCAAAATCTTGTGTTTGATAGATTAACAATGGCGACCTTCTGAAATCTTTCATGTGCCGAACTGAAATGCAGCAACCTATCAGAAGCGATAGGTTTCTTATATAAATCAGTCATCAAGGAACCACCACGTCTTATTAAAAGAACATCCAAAAATGGTAAACGACCGTCAACTTCAAGTTCACAAGTAAATTTCAAGTCAACATGATAACTATTAAAAATATCAAGCACCAGTTGCAGGCTATCACCAGGAATAATCATAAAAATGTCATCCACATAAACACGAATCAGAGGTACCACGAAGTTCAAACGAGTCAGAACAAACCTAATGACACTATCCATCACAATCTCAGCAAGAGCTGGAGAAGCAGGATTACCCATTGCAGATCCTCTTTTTGAATGAAAAATCTACATCAAACCTGCAAAGCTGTTATCAATAAATTTCACAATCTCAACAATTTTATCCTTGCATATATTAACTCGAGGTTCGAGGTCACTCCAATGTTCATCAATCAGATCTAACACCAGGGACTTGGGAATGTTAGTAAAGAGGGAAACCGCATCAAAGCTAATCTGATTCATCATCTGATTTTGTCAAAGGCACGGAATTTTGATGAATGATACCAAAGAGAAAGCTTAGCTATCAATAGAGCTAAATTTGTTCTGTTTGTCATCACTGTAAGAAGGAAGGTCATATCAAACCAAAATGTCACCTACTGAAGAAGAAAAACCGAAACAGCAAGAATAAATCTGACCAGTCAGGAAGCAATGCATCGACAAGTGCACAAATGAATGGGTTTCATTGCAAGAAACTTCTTTGTTTGGTGGTGTCTTCAACAGTGAAAAATGGATTCTAGATTCTGGTTGTACGACTCACATGACGAATCACAAGGACTGGTATACTTCTTTTCAAGATGATATTTCTTCTCAGGTCACTATTGCTAACAATAGTACTATTCATAGTGAGGGTAAAGGTGATATAGATATAAAAATCCAAAATACAACAAAGAGTATTGAGGATGTTTTATATGTACCGAATATTGTTGCCAATTTACTTTCTGTGAGTAGGATTGCTCAAAAGGGTTATACTTTAATTTTGATCATGAAAATTGTCGTATTTATAATGGTAATGTAAAAATAACTGGCACATGTGAATTTACTGCGAAACAGGTGAATGGTTTATATATGTTTGATCATGAGAAATCAATCAGTAAAAATAATGATTCAGTTTTGATCACCGCAAGCAGCTCTATGGCACTTTGGCATCGTCGCTTAGGTCATCTCAGTGCTCGAGGTATGTCTCTACTACGTGATTCTCTAGCAACAGGTATTAGATATAAAAATGATGATATCTCATCTTGCGTACCCTGTATAGAAAGTAAACTTAAAAATAAATCTTTTCCAAAGGGACAAGCACGTAGAGCTACTCAAGTTTTAGAGTTAATACATACGGATCTTTGTGGACCAATGTCTCCTTCTAGCTTTGGCGAATCGAATTATTTTATTTCTTTTACTGATGACTACACTCGGAAGAGTTTCGTTTATTTCTTGAAGAATAAAGATCAGAACACTTTATTGAAATATTTATTGAATTCAAAAATTTAGTTGAGAACCAAACTAATTGTAAAATCAAACATTTGCGATGTGATAACGGTGGTGAATATTGTATAATTCTTTAGACGGATTCATTAAAAATAATGGAATTATTAAAGAAACCACGATTCCATATACGCCACAACAAAATGGTGTGGCGGAACGATTTAATAGGACAATTATGGAAAGAGCTCGTAGTATGCTTCAGGATTCGGGTTTGAATAAAAAATTTTGGGCGGAAGCAGTTAAAACTGCAAATTATTTGAAAAATAATTCACCCTCAAATTCTATAAAAGGAGCTACACCCGAAGAAATGTGGACAGGTCACAAATTTGATTTTTCTTCTTGTGTATTTGGTTGTAGAGCCTATGCTTTGATCCCCAAACAGTTACGAAATAAACTAGATCCGAAAGCAAAATCTTTAATAATGGTAGGATACTGTGAAAACTCAAAGGGATATAGATTAGCTGATTCCAATGGTTTCATAACTAATTCTAGAACTGTAACATTTTTAGAAAATGTGAAAGGTAGTTCAATTAATGATACATGTTTTGATTCAGTTGATATTGTGAATTTTGAAAGTTTAGTTCTAAATAAATGCAGTATTCCTAATAACAATGAAACTAATAGTTCCTCTAATACACAAACCGAATGTTCATCAAATGAAGATGAAAATGGAGCACAGAGATATCCTTCCATTGAACCAAATTTATCCGATGTTTGTTCACCGATGATTCTGATTCTTCAACAGAATTGATTATAAATTCTTCTGAAAATAATCAGATTCCTCCACGGGAGGAAATTCAGAAGATAACAACAAACGATTAAGCGTGGTCCTGCTTGGTTTAGGATTATGAGATGAACTATATCATGAATTCTGTCTTGATAAGTCATAATGAGCCAAATACTTATCAAGAAGCTATCAATTCTGATAATAGGGATTGTTGTTGGAAGCCTGAGAGAAGAATACAACTCTCTTTTTCTCATAATGTCTGGGAGCTTGTTGATAGGCCGAAGAATGCTAATGTTATCAAATGTAAATGGGTTTTCAAAAGAAAAACCGATGAAGACGGTAATTTTTCGAGATATAAAGCTCGTTTAGTGGCAAAAGGTTTTAATCAACGATATGGCGTTGATTATGAGGAAACTTTTGCACCAGTAGTGAGACACTCTACATTACGTATGTTATTTGCTATAGGGGTTGAGTATGACATGGACATAGAACATATTGATGTTGATACAGCATTTTTGAATGGTGATCTCAATGAAACAATTTTTATGGAACAACCAACTGGCAGAATAAAGTTTGTTTGTTGAAGAAGAGTCTGTATGGCTTGAAACAAGCCAGTAGGGCATGGAATGAAAAATTACGAAGTTTACTGCAAAGTCATGAATTTCAACAACTAAAAAGTGAAAAAGCGTTTATTTCAAAGATTTTGATGATTTGAAAATTATAATTGCAATTTATGTCGATGATATATTTATGTTCAGTAATTGTAAGAAGGCCAAAGAAACTTTCAGAAATTTTGAATAATAATTCAAAAATCAATTTCTTGGTCCTGTAAAGCAAGTTTAGGAATAAAAATTGAGAGAGAATAAAGCAAGAGACGATTGTAGGAATATGTATCACAGAAGTATGATAATGGCACGTTGAAAATTATCACAGAGCTATTATATCGATCAATTATTGAAGAAGTTTGGCATGGAATTATTGCCATCCATGTTTCTACTCCAATGGAAGCTAATTTTAAATTGGAAAAAGCTTCATTTGTGATAAAAATTATCCCTACCAAGAACTAGTAGAAAGTTTAATGTTTCTATCGGTTTGTACTCGTCCAGATATTGCCTATTCTTGTAGCAAATTGAGTCAATACAATACTTGTTTCGATAAGCAACATTGGTTAGCGGCAAAACGGGTACTGAGATACTTATCAGCAACGAAAAATCACGGTTTATTTTTTCAAAAAGGGAGACTGTAAATCACAATTTCATGTGACGACGCTGATTGGGCCGGGGATATTGATCGCAGATCTTATTCAGGTTTTTTGACCAAATTTGGATTGTCGACGGTTAACTGGGAATCACATAAGCACCAGTCAATTGCATGCTCTAGCACTGAAGCAGAATATTATGCCTTGGGCGATGCTGTCAAAGAAGCAAAATTTATCAGAAATTTTTTCTTTGAATTGAAAATTATAGATTTTCTTGAACCTAATATAGTTTATAATGACAATCAGAGTACACTAGAATTATAAAAAATCAAAATTTCAGAAGAACTAACACATTGATGTGCGATATCATTTTATTCAGGAAGCTATTGAAAGAAAGGAAATTGTATCAAATATAAATCTTCTGACGAATTAGTTGGTGATCTTTTCACAAAACCTCTTGGAGGAACAAAACATAAAATTTTCGTTAATGAGTTATTAATAAGTTGATTTAATTGTATTTTTTTTTGATTTGTGAATTTGCATTGTAGTCAAATATTTATATCTATTGTTAGAATTATTATCAACATATTCGACTAAGGGGCAGTGTTAAAATTATATAATTTAGTCTAGTATGTATGTGGGTCATTATGACAGTTGTAGTTGTTTTAAAATTATTTTCTGATTAAAGACGAATTATAAATTCATCATATTTTCTCAATTGATTCATATGGAACATCAGTTTTATCAGTATGTATACTAGATCACTGTTTACAGCAGGAATACTTTGTTCTTAGAGATCCGGAGAAAGCCGGAATCTGCAAATTATTACAATATGGTGTTATAGTTAAATATCATTTATTGTCTTTCAACAACACTATTTCATTGTATTTCATATGATTAAATGAAAATATTAATTCGATCTAAATGAGTACAAATATACAATCGTTTTTTTCTTTAATTTTTCAAATATAGACGAAGACATATTTTTTTTTGTAAAAATATAACGCAGAGTCAACAGAGAAAGTCATTAATAGCATTTATTTCTCCACATTATACTGCCGAATGATTTTAGTTTGTTTGAAATAAGGTTCACTACCAGGTAAATTGTACCTGTCTGAGAAATGTAATATAGTAGAAATAGTTGATGGTACTAATAAAATTATTTTTTTTTTTTAGTTTATTATTTTTATTTAATCGTTGATTTTTGAAAAAATTAACTATTCATTTTTTAAATCATGTTTTTTTTCAAATGCATCAGTAGAGTTTTTAATTATTCATGTATTCAAATTATGCATTAAGTATTTTTTTAATTATTAATATAACAAAGAAAAAAAATTTAATGATAAAAAAATTTTTACTAATTACATTTTGAAAAAGAACATTAATCAATTTTTTAAATAAATAATTATTTAAAAAATGTATTAATTATATTTGTTAAATTGTTAATTTTTTGATGAATGCAGTAATTCATTGTTATAAAAATAAGAAATAAAAAAAAAATTTTAACGAAAAACCTCAAAGTTTTCATTTATATTGCAACTATAACCTATATTATTCTTAAATTCAATTCAACTTTTACTTACGGTTTGTGTTTTGCAAAAATCTTCAAATTCTTGTTTATCTTTTTGCTTCAGAACCACAATTTTTTTTAGACACTCGGAATGATATCCAAAATCATTAGTAGAGTCAATTGTAAATAAAAGGTCATGATATTTATATTTTTCTTACGACGAAACAATAACATTAGCGAGCACTTTTGGAATGATACATTATTAAAGTCGAGTACATTGCATTTTTCGTTACACAAAAAACACGACTTCATCTTTATCAATTTTATTTTACGTTAATTAATGAAATAATTTTTAGATGCACAAATAAAATAACAATGTAAATATAAAACGTTGTTTATTACGAACTCCAAAACAGCGTGGTTTTTATGTTAGAATAAAAATGCTGCATCTGTTCAGTTGAGAACACTAACGTTCGACGCATGCGCAATGGCTTAAAAGCGTCGCACAGCCGGCAATCGCTGTCCTCGTCTGACAAATGATGTTACGCGCTAACTCTCTTTCACTTTACCTTAAATATTTATTATCTTCAACAGCCAGTAACCCCTATTTGCGGCCAGATTTAATTAAGCAACTTTATATGATAATTGATAGAAAAAAATTAGTTTCAATTTGACATATAATTAATGAAAATAGGTTATAAACGTATAAATTTATCGAAATCATACCTGTTTACACCTGGCTGCAAAGAGGTGCGGCCAGCATATTTGTATACAACAACCAGGATCGCCAGTCGGCTTTCGCCTGAACATCTCTGGTAAATAGCAGACGATATGGCAAATCGCTTGGGTAACTGACACCCGTGATCCCAAAAATGTTCGTTAAAAATCAGTTTGGAAAAATGCGCCAAAAGCGGTAAGATTGATGTTAGTACAACGCAAACCAAACGGTTAGTATTGAACGAACCCTCCTAACCTAACCAGTTGTTACAACCACTGCTTTTAGTGAAAGCACTGGAATCCAGCACTACCTGTTTAACAAAAAATACAAATTATGTAACCCAAAGACTCATCACAACCTCTATCTTAATAAGATACAGATTGCGATAATGATTTTGAAGTGTGTGCGAATGACAATCCTATAGAGGAAGTGAATACCAGTGCTCTTATGAATGAGTGGACAATATTTGCAACGAAATTTACATCCGATATCGAAAAAAATTTGAGAGATGACCCGGAAAGCTTTCAAGAAGGAGTAAAAGTCTTTATGAACAGTTATAATACGAATGTGAAGGCTCCAGCCTTTTGAGTAGTTTACATACCGCCTTCAAATTAAGGGTACTAGCACCAAACGATTAATTAACGCTTCTCAAAAGGTCATGGATATTGCTGTACAACCAACTACTATTATGCGCAGAAAAACTAAATTTACAGGGAGAAGGCGATTCCAATCAGGGAGAAAACCGAAAAACGGAACTCAGAAACAGAGGTTAGCACCTCATGATTTACAAAATGCGTTAAAGACAGTAAGTCCCTAGGCAGAAGGAATACTGCTAAATAATATTTTTTATTCAAAGTACATACATACCTACTTCTTGTAACAACCTATTACCCAGAATACATATTTTGTTGATTAAATTTGCAATAAAAGTGCCAAAATCTATTGAAATTGTTTTATTCATTAACACATCACGCATACTTATAGCACTTTTAGAATTTGCAATCACGGATCACGGATGCTATTTGCTAGATGGATGATGCGATATCGTATGCCGTTTACAAAAGGGGTTAGGACAGTTGAAATTGGCAATCACGGATGCTATTTAAAAAATAGGATTTGCGATATCCTAGGCTCTTTACGGAAGAGGTTACGGCAGCGTTCGGGCTACAACCGAATCGCAATCATGGACGTCGTTTACAAATATGCGTGCGGCCAGGTGCGCAACGGCAACCGTGATTTTTTAGAATCTTCAAATTAATTACCGTGATGTAGACGTTATTTTATTCAACAAATAAATAAACGAAATTGTTTACCAAAAATTAATTAAAAATAATATAATTGAAAATAATGGCGGCCAAATTTTGATAGGCACCCTAGCAAATATATATTCTCTTAATTATAAATAAACATAAAAAATTGGTTTTGAACAAAAAGTCGACGAGCACACCAATCCCGCAGCGAGATCTCGTACTAAAATTACTATTGTGATATATTGAATGTGCATGCCAGTGAGTCAAAAAAATGCTAATATTGCCACGAAATGCCTTTCGCTCGAAATGAAATCAGGAGGAAAATTGAAGAATGTTCAAGAGGATGTCATGAAGTTATAACTAACCAAACGGCTGTAGTTACTTCGAGGAAAAATCCCTTTTTATTGATATATCACGTTACGTCATAGACGTCTCCTTAAATATGACACTTTAGAATAAACAGGGAAGTCGCTCTAAGAAAAATAATTTTATAGTTTTTCACATGTTTCATTTTTCGAATAAATTCCAGAATATTATTCCGATCATGCTTAGTTTTCGCATTTATATATTTAGTATCAATCTCAAGTGCTATACAAAATTTTGAGGTAATAGCCTCATTGCTCCACCAATGAACGTGCGTTCAAAAGCACCTGCTCAGGACTTTCCTAAATTTTATGATTTATTATAGGCTGAGCATAAGGGATTATCTCATGTTGTGTGAGGTCGGATCTTTTTCACGAATTCATGAATGTATAGAATTTGTATGAAAGTTCTCAGGATATTAAAATTCAAATTATCGTTTTCTCGATAACAACACTCGACTTCACGTCAAGACAATACAAATCTTGATTGAAACTCATTCCATATTTCCATTTATTAAAGCTCAATTTATTACATTGAAAAATGCTATTCAAATCTCCGGTTATAATTTTTGTTGATGGATTTGAAGAATTGGAAAAATCGTTGGCATACAGAAAAAGTCTTATTCTTTACAAATACTCGTATGTTGCCATTGTAAGTCAATTGATTGAGTTCAAGCGAGTTGCACTTGCTCTAATCGATAATCTTGAAACAGAAGAAAGAGTATAAGTATTTGGTTACTTTTTGAGCTCTTGCTTCTGGCGAAACAACGTTGGGCTGTAAACACAATTACTCTCGACCGGTTAAAGAAGTCTTCGGAATTTTTGAGGCCAAATCTGGGACCCTTAGATCAATAATACAGGGTGGGGCAGAAAAACCTATCCGATTTCAAAACGTTATAAAATTAAAACCACTCAGCTTGTCAAAAAATTTTTTTTATAACATATCGCAAATTTATGCCATTTTTAAATATAAGTTTTGAAAAGCACATCACTCAAATGTCGTCCTTGGGAGCGGATACACTTATTTAGGCGCTCGCGGTAGCTTTCCATGACTTTCACCGTCATTTCCACAGGAATTTCTTCAATTGCCCGAGCAATTTCCCTTCGTAAAGCAAGAAGGGTCCTTGGTCGATGCTGGTAAACCTTCGATTTGAGGTAACCCCAAAGGAAGAAGTCACATGGAGTGAGATCCGGTGAGCGCGGCGGCCAGCCAACATCACCTCTCAGAGAAATGAGGCGACCGGGAAACAGTTCCCTGAGAATGTCCATTGATCGTCGCGATGTGTGGGCGGTTGCACCATCCTGTTGAAACCACACATTTTCCACACCATTTTCTTCCATTTTGGGTCTAAGAAAATTTTCCAGCATGAAACAATAGCGCCCGCTGTTGACCGTTACGGTTTGCCCATTTTCTTCAAAAAAGTAGGGCCCCCAGACGCCTAGGCGGGAAAGAGCACACCACACAGTCACTTTTGGGCTATGGAGGGGTTCCTGATGGATTTCCCGAGGATTTTCGTCATTCCAATATCGAAAATTCTGCCTGTTTACGGCGCCACAAAGGTGAAAATGGGCTTCGTCCGTGAAGAGCACAACATCGTCGTTTGGCAGTTCTCGGAGATCGCGACACAGGTTCGTACGGGTTTCAAAATCCCTTTCACTTAATTTCTGTGGAACAACCATTTTGTAGAGATGCATTTTGAGGTCCCGGTGCAGAATTCGCCGAATACTGCGGTTGGAAATCGCCAAAGCGAGCGAATGTTTTCGCGCCGAACGACGCGGGGAACGTTCAATCGCGGCTCTCACATTGGCCACGTTTTCAGGTCCTGTTGCTGTCCTGGGACGTCCAGGCGACTTCTTTTTCAACGCTGAACTCGTCTGTCTAAAATTTGACACCCACACTTTAATCGTAGCGTGATGTGGAACAGGATCATGACGCCCGAGTCCGAAATGAATTCGAAAAGCACGTTGTGTAGCAATTATCGAACCGCCGCATTCGATAAACCGCTCAATAACAAAAGCACGATGTTCACCAGACCAAGGCATGTTGACTACTGATAAATGGCATAAAACCAGCTTTCTAACGGTTTTTACCCCACTACTCTACCTGCTCTCTCTTCTGAGAAAAAGGGATTTGAAATCGGATAGGTTTTTCTGCCCCACCCTGTACTATCAAATTCAAACGAGAACGACGAATTTGAAATGACTTATTTGCGACGAAGCACAAAAGTTGACCATAGTTTTTTTTTTCCATACAGAAAAAGTCTTATTCTTTACAAATACTCATATGTTGCCATTGTAAGTCAATTGATTGAGTTCAAGCGAGTTGCATTTGCTCTTATCGATAATCTTGAAACAGAAGAAAGAGTATAAGTATTTGGTTACTTTTTGAGCTCTTGCTTCTGGCGAAACAACGTTAGGCTGTGAACACAATTACTCTCGACCGGTTGAAGAAGTCTTCGGAATTTTGAGGCCAAATCTGGGACCCTTAGATCAATAATACTTCGTTGATCTGAGTCCGGGACCCTAATGCCACAGTTGAGTTCGTTAGCGAGCTCTTCATGTCCAGTAGTTCTAGTAGATATATTGACGAATGGGTTTTATGAATATTTTTTGATATTACCGATTCCATACATCCAATCTATTTAAAATTTAGTAATTCAGATGGGGAGTATTGACATGCAAACGTGTGCAATATTTCTTTAGGGTTGTCCGATTAGGAAATAGAGAGAAACTTGAAGTTTTTTTTATGCAATGTGGACCGCGAATTTTCTGGTCACTTTCAGACGAAACGAGTGAGGGGCTTGAAATGTTCCAAATGTTCATACGCATCAGTAGAAACGCAAAATCGGTTTAGAAATCACAACAACTCGCATACTTGTGCAAAATTTTGTTTATATGATTTCGTAAATGAGCAAAATGGGTTTCGAAGCTGTTTTCTCCTAACATCAGTGACTTTTCGAGATCAACGAAATTATAAATCGGATCAATGTCTAATATGATATGCGTGCATATTTGTGCGAAATTCCGTCAGAACAGTAAAAAATATATATTTGAAATATAAAAGCGACATTATTATTTATCAACTCGATTGAAAACTATGGTCATAACATAATTTTCTAGAAACTAGATAACAGTTATTTAATCAACCAGTGTATCAAACATTAGATTGATAAGCGAGTTGATTAAAAGATTTTTTCGTCGATAGCATTGAGTATAAATCTTTGATTGAAAACCATTTTTATTTTGTATGAGATATAAATTTGACGATATGAATTTCTATATTCAAATAGAGTTGTGACATTACTCGTAATGTCTACTGTACGCACGGTTTTCCATGACAATCACACCTTAAAATAGCATGAATTGAACTTTAAAATATGTCATTATTGCTCACTTTCGTAAACGTTAAGCCCAACTTTTATTTTGAGGTCGACGGAAAATATTTTATTATATCATGTCGCCTTCTGAGTAACTTATTCATCATATTCCGTTTATCATCAGAAGCTTTTTTCTTTTCGATTACACTAAGGAATCTTTTATTCGTTTCGACAACCATTATAGTAAAATCACGATTTTGGCTCTCATCATAATTTGCCAATTGCGCAGAATAGTTTGGTCAATGGATTCTAACCATTTGACCAATTGGAAAAGGTTGAAGGCTCGTGGAGCCTCGTTTGAACACTTTCAATGATTCATATTTCTGGATGCTTTTGTAAATTGGTCTTTTGTCGAAATTTTCCTGAAAAGTAATTATCTGATTGGGCGACCATACAAAACTTCATCTGGAGTTTATGCAGCTTCTCAAATTCGAGTCAACCAGCAATTAAACTTTTCTTCGTTCAAATTTTTGCAGTTTCTAGTATAGAAATCATTTCGTTCATTTATACAGGACCGTAACTGAATCACTATAACCGACTGCACCATGTTAAATTAATTAATATACAGTCATTCGGAAACATGGGATTTAGCGTACAAATTTAAAAGTCGCTCTGGCACCAATGAAACAGTAAGGCAAGGCGCAAAATGACTCGCAGCTTCGTGAGGTGACGCAGCGTGAGTCACGGCGAGATTTTGTTAAACTAATAAATAAATACGATCGCGCATACACAATCGCAGTGTGACGTGACGCAGGTTTTGCTTAACGTGATCCTGCGAAACGCAGTGTCGATCCCGCAGTTTCTTGTATGTATTCACGGTGAATCGTAGTAGAAATGGAAGAAAAATTAATTGAAGCAGTGCGAATTCGGCAAGTTTTGTTCGATACAAGCCATGTAGACTATATGAGGACAAAACTAAAAACTGAATTATTCACGTGTAGCCGAAAATAATTTTCAAATTGTTCGTCGTTAAATTCTCTGATTCAAGCAAATTCTTCGGTTATTTTTCCTCTTTTTAAGTATAAACTTCTCGATGCCTTTCTTTTAGTCAGTCAAACAAAGTCAAACAAAGAGCAGTAAACAAAACAACTTGGTCAAATAATTATTGTCTCTAAATCCGAAATTAAAATAACCTATATAAAAATATTTCAAGAACCTCATTTATGTTCGAATATATACAAATATTTTATTCAACAATCCACAAACATTATGCAACATAATGGGGAAAAAAATCAATAATTGATCCACAAAAAATATAAATTAGCAACATAAGTATGTGTTTTCAAAATCAACTCTTAAATTATCTTATCGCTGAGAAACATAACTACATAACGTTTTCAAAACGTTGTGCTCTCCTTCACATTACTATAGTAGAGACCAAAACGATCCTTTTTATTCCGTCCATTCATCTCCATGAAACTTTAATTTTCATGGAATTCATTTGACTTTAAAATTCTTCTGAATTTCAATTTAAAAACTGAGAAAAAAAAATCAAGAAAAAAATAGGGATATAGTAATGATAAAAGGGAAGGAGGGTGGTTTAGATAACGGTTCACCGGGTGTGATGAGCCCCTAGAATCTACATTGGGCAGAAACCGATTCAAATTTCCTGAGGACTGAAGAGGCGATGTCCCATGCTACCCTTTGATCTAGGGACTTAGTAGTATTCCCAACTCCCGTATCTGTCGGGAGATCTCCTCACTCTACTAGATCTCCTCAGCTGTACTTGTTCAGTTCTGTAGTCATCATCAGAACTTTCCTCAATTTCAACTTCCTCTTCGCTTTCTTCTCTAGAAAATCCTTCTTGAACCCGTTCAGAATCCCTGTCCCATTGGGGTATCATCATTGGGTGAAATCTACCCCTTTGATCTTGTTTATCTTCAGATTCCTGTTGCTCCTGTTGCTCTAATACTTCATATTCCCTATTTGGCGAGCTTCTACCCATTTTCTAGTGATGAAGCGTTTTAACCTATTCACATGAACAGTCTGTTCATCTCGTCCTCCGCATTGTCTGATTTGCATGTTACCGACCATCCATCTCAATAATCCTATAAGGCCCATCCCAACTTTTCATTAATTTTTTCGATAAACCCTTTTTCAAATTCATCATTTTCAGATATACCAAATCACCTAACTTGAATTGATGCTCACCGTTTTCTTGTTGTACTTTTTGATTCTCGCACACTTAGCTTCCTCCGTATTTCGGTACACGTCTCTGTACACCACCCTTAACCTCTCTAACAATTCTGCAGCATAATTGTCATCGTAATCATACCGAAGTCTCCCAGACTCTAAAAAACTATCTATAGGGAGAACTTGGTCCCTCCCATGTAAAAGAAAATATGGACTGTACCCTGTCGTGTTGTGAATGCTTCCACGATATGCCATTAAAACAAAAGGTATCCAGCTATCCCAGTCTCGTTGGTTACCACTAATGTATTGGGCCAACATATCCTTCAGAATTCTATGCATTATCTCTATCTGTCCATTTGATGTGGGTGCATAGCTAGAGGTTAGGATCTTTTCCATCCCCAAAATTTTACACACCTCCTTGAATAGTGCTGATGTGAAATTCGCTCCTCTGTCAGTCAATAATTTCCTCGGGGCTCCTTGTCTAATAATAACATGCTCAACAAAAATTCGAGCAATGGTCTCCGCCTTTTGGTCTGGTAAGGGTATGGCCTCAACATACTTAGTACATTGTCATGAACAGGTTGGTCAGTTTTTGTGTGAGACGGATCTCTTTCTTTATACCCATAATTAAGATATATGTGGACGACACTTTTTTGGTGGTGCCTCGTGACCAGGTTGATACTGTGCTTGCTACCTTCAATAGTTTTAATGAGAAGTTGCAGTTTACGCTTGAAGAGGAGAGGGATGGTTCAATTTCCTTTTTGGATACCATTATACACCGAACTGATGGACAAATTTTATTAACAAATTGGTATCAGAAACCATACAGTTCAGGGAGAGTGTTGAATTTCCATTCCAACCATTCAATGTCTACAAAAGTTGGCACCGCCGCCAATTTGTTCCTGAAGGTTTTACAGTTGAGTCATCCTTCGTTTCACGAGGAAAACATTAGAAAAGCCACAAAGTTTTTATTGAATAATGACTACCCACGCAATTTTATCAATAGAGTGAAGACTAAATGTTTGACGATGAGAGGTGACTTATCGGACAAGGATAATGAACAGGTTTACAGGTATGCAAGATTCCCACTTGTCAATGGCCTATCCCACATATTACTGCTCTTTTTAATGATGACAGTTTCAGACTTGCCTTGTACACTGTTAAGAAGGTGGGCAACATATTTTCTAGGTTAAAGGACAAAACCCCGTTTTGGTTGAACTCCGGTGTGGTGTATTCGGTGCCTTGTGAGTGTGGACAACACTATATAGGACAAACAAGACAATATCTCAAGAAACGTATTGCACAGCATAAATGTGACTGTAGGAGTGGTGAAAAACAAGAAAAAACGGCTTTAGCTGTACATCATTTTTCTACAGGACATTGATTTAATTTTGATGAGACAATTATACTTGACTTTGAACAAAATTGGTGGAAGCGAAATATTAGTGAGATGATATTCATTAACAAAAGTTCAGATTGTGTTAATTTCAGGACAGATGTAAAAAACCTGAGTCAAAATTACACTAATATTATTAGACATATTGTACGATGACTTTGTTGCAAGCAGCAAGTATGTCTATTTTCAAGGGTATGCAACACAAAAATCATCAATGAGTGTATTTTGAACCATAGATCTGTGTTTGTGTCAATCTGGTGCTTGTTGTGATTTTTATGTTGATTTTTGCCATTTTTAATTTTCTTATTGTTTGAGATGATGGTGGCACTAGATGTGTAGGCGTCAGAATATTTTTGTTAGATCACGACTAATTTTAGAGGTGAGAGTTTTTCTGGAGTTGTGGATCCACCTAGCCTATAACATATTGTACTTTGTTTCAGCCTTGAGAAAGAAATAAATGAATTTCGAAACGTTGGCAATAAAATAATAGTGTTTCAATAACCTACTGTCCCCACAACCCACTAAATCTATTAGAGGATACTTAGTAAAGTAGTCCTGGAAGGTGAGTAAGTATCGAATTAATTTATAATAGAAAGTTGTTAGATATATTATTTTTTTATCCGAACTTGAGGAATATGTTGTTATATTTTTTTGAATGAAATGAAGAGATTTGATATTAAATGGTTTAGACTGCAGATTGATAGGTTAGGTTGTTTCCAAGACAAAAATTTTTGTTTGAATAATCTTTCATAGTTATAGAATTTCAACAGTTAGGTACAAGTCGACCTATGTACTTTTTCTAATTGAAATAATTGGAATTCTCTTTTCTACCATAAGGCCAGAAAGGAAACGTTGATCCGTGCTCCCTGCACGAAGAGGGAATCTTACTGTTAACTTTTTCTGAGGAGTTAGGAAAAATAAGAAAAAACACTCATATAAATATATACAACTAATCTATTGAAGAAGACTCTATTCTGAACAAAACAAAAAAAAAAAACTGTTATCAGTTATGAATCTTGGAAAAGAACTAAAGCTAACAAATGGGAGACTCGCCGTTCTACCTGGGAATACACCTAGTGTTCAATATGGGACAGTCCTACCTTCCACATGTGTACCAATTAAATAAACTCAGCCCAATTCACCCCACACCTGACACCAATGTAACGTTTTTGGCGGTTAAAGCAAATTTATTCTATGCTGTTTTGCAGAAATTTTTACCACAATAATTTATCTACAAAACTAACATTAATTTATTTACAATAACACTCACTCAAACACAGTTCGGTATAAGCGTACACTAATTTCTAACTGTAACTGTATGTAAGTCCAACGCGCGCCTTTGTGAGCGTGCCGACCCTGTCTAGAATTTTCTAGAAATAACGGAACTATTCTAGAGTCGTTTCAGTTCATTCGGAGTCGCGTTCATTCCAGAGTGTTCTAGATGCCCCACTTCGGTCGAGCGCGGCAGGGCCGCATTCAGAGGGAATTCGCCAGTTTAAATTATAGTTAAATGTATATTCAAGAACTTTTGGATCAGCAGTCGTGGTCAATTCAATATGTACTCTCTTTTCCTTTTAACTCGATCTTCCAGCTTTAGTTTAATCCTTTATCAGGAGACGCTACAATATGTATAAATCGGAAATGTAAGTGATAAAGCGATGAGTGGTCATACAGTATACAACTTACGAAGGTGAGATTGTTGAATAGTTAACCGAGTTAACGTATGAAAAGGCAGAGAAGACTATTTTTCTTTTTTTTATCGTCAGAAGAGCAGAAACGTTCTGGTTTGTCGATTAATTATTAATGACATACAGAGAAACACAGAGAGTATGATTGCTCTTCCATCTTACAATGCACTACTAAATGGGTTTATCCAATTAAGTGGTGGCATTGTTTAAGGAGAAGATAGTTGGTTAGTGGTTACTTGCCCTGCTAAGGGCATTGGATGTGCGTATGTGGCGGTACCTATTAGAATTATCTGGCAAACTCTGAATATTTAGGGTTCATCCTAATACGCTCTCTTAGCGGATACTTGAATAATTACTTATCGGTAAAGAGGTTTCTACCTCGGCTATGAAACTATAGTTTTATGACGTGAAGTTTGAAGAATCGAAATATTCGAAACCGAGTAAATTCCAACACATGTTCGTCGATGAATAGAGTAAGCCAGGGTTCCAGTTGGGAATTTTATTACTTTGATAATTACAGAGTCTGTTTATGTTATGTAATTCTAGTTTTTCTATTCTAAGGTAGCGAAGGGAACTATTTTGCAATTTGAATCGTAATTGAAGGCAAGAGGCAAGATATGAGATTGAATATAAGAATAATTTTTGGTGTTTGCTAAACTAAACGTGTTTTGAATTGAATCGCAAAACGTGTATTTATTTGGTTAGACTTTATTTTGAACAAGTTTTTTTTGATAGCTGTGAATTGTTCTTCAAACAAATGCGACGAATATTAGTACCAACGTGAAGTCTTTGCACTCACGAAAACTATGATGAAAACATTACCTATTTAAAAATTTATCGCAGCGAAATTCAGGCGTTTTCCTCATTATTAAATTATTTCGGTTCAGAAATACGAATGAAGTTTCGAAATACTGACAATACTGTAATTTATTATTATCGGCTATATATTTCTTATCGATGTCATTGGAAAGAAGAAAAATATGCTTTGTTTCTCTTGTGTTGAATTTTTGAGTCAATATCGACTTTGGCGGCAATAAATCGTATCCCTGATGACGATACTGGTCAAATTCATATATCCGATTGGGGAACGTTTCACTGGAGCGAAAATTCATTGAAGCGAAGTTCCACAGGCGCGAAGGTCCACTGCAGCGAAGTTCCACAGGCGCGAAAACAACGCCCCCTTCCACCTGATTGGCCATCAAGCCAGAGCTCGGTTGTCTGTCATCTTCGTCTGATCATTTATGAGTTTTGAAAGAAGATAGGCAACTGGCAAATTAAAATATACAGTTTCTATGTTCTATGACGTTTGTTAACATAACCTCTAAATCTTCAGTAAAATTTTTTGACATATCTTGATTGAATTTTAACAATCACGAAATGAAGGAGTTCAATGATATTATGAAAAAAATCCAATGATGCATTGCAGTGACAGTTTTTCAGTATACATCAAATATATTTCCAATACAAAGAAGTAGGTATTCAACGAATGGTACGAAATAAATATCGTTTTCCTCAGTTGAAACCAATGCAACTGTTTTTTTCAGGTAGTGTTAGATGGTGAAAACACAAATGCTGACATATTCTCTATTCTTTCGTGAAAATAGTAAACATCCAACTTAAATACTCAAATTTTACTGATTGAAATAAGCAGTCAGTATTTGTGTAAGTAAATTTGAGTAGTCTTCATGTAGTGATCAAAATATTGTCTAGAAAGTTTAATTAAATTTGTTTCATTTCAGGTACCTATACATAATGTAGAACAAGGGTATACCAGAACAAGTTCTGAGCATCGTTCATATCTATCTAATCCGAGATTTTTATAGACATTTGAAGTTACTAATATCGATGTTTCTGATGATGGAAATTATCCAAATAGGGTTTACTTGTATAAAAGAACGGAGCTTCATCTCTTGAAATAGTTAAACCAAATATTCATAATATTCCAGATATACCTTTAAGAATTTGAAATGCAATTGTTGATTCTCAATTTATACCTTTGAAGTTACTGGAGGGAACTCCATATATTGTCACCTACATTCCGAAGGTTCGAAGTGAAAAGAAATGACGACAAAACCAAATTGAAGCAAAATGTTAGCAGAATATTGAAGTTTATGTTGGAAATTTTTATCTTTTCATACATTTGGTAATCGTTCCAATGAAATTTTCACCTGAATTGTTCAGTGTTTATATCTTTATTCATTTCCAGAAAGAATTTTAATGGTATAATTTCTTCAATTCTTTTTTAAAATTCCTTTTCAAATGATATAAGGAAGTTGTTTCATGCTCCCTGAATATTTTGAATAGGAATTATGATAGTACCTTAATTAATTCAATGTAATATATATTGATGTTGTGGATCGATGCCTTCAGTTATTTTGTACATACGGTTATAATAGTTAACAAATGCAACTCTATTGCCTGAAGTTATGAATACGAATGTTACTTTAAATATTTCATTATTATTGTCAGAAATAATTGTTCATGATGCATAATAAACAATTCTACTTGAAGTTCTTCTGTATTTGAGAGCATTATTTCTGTATTGGGTGAATTCATTAAACTAATTCAAATTGTACAACAAAATCTACTTCAATTTTTATTTCAGAAGGATCACCTAGCAGATATTAATCCTTTTAAGCATATTACCGATAAGATTTCTTTTTACATCATAAAAAATACTATTACTACTGACTAATTTTCATGTGCGAAACTAACAATAATTGCTTGATATGCAGTATGGTGTAGCATAACACCTTTATCATTATGGATGTTTAGGATTGTTTCCCTCTAATGCTCGTTAAGTGTAAATCAGAACCCTCTTCGTGTTCAGGGGGATAATCTAACATATTTTCCCTTCGAAAACTTTCATCGAGAGGATAGTTTTGTGTCAACATTTAGTCATTATCATTATGTAAAATCAATTTGTTGCTCCGGGTTGGACTAGTGCTACTGATCATTTGCAAACACATTTAACATAATAATATTGTATTTTTATCATTTAAACACCTATAGTAATGAATCTGTTTTTTTTTCTGAAGCAAAGACATCGTGTGAAATCCGCGATTTATGCAATCCATAGGAATTAACAACTTTCGTTTATAAAATGAATAAATGATAAAAATAGATTCTCCTTATGAGTTTTTTAATGTCATATTTTCAGATTCCTGTCAGAAATAGCTATATATATTGATAAATATAAAAAGATTTAATGATGAAATGCACGGACATTTTTTTAGGATACATCAAATATATTATCAATACCAAAAAAAGTAGGTATGTTTTTTTCAGGTAGTGTTAAATACTAGATGGTGAAAATAGGTACTTCAAATGCTGCATTATTCTCTTTTCGTTCGTGAAAGTAGTAAAAAACCAGAGAGAACTTCACTACCCAAATTTTACAGAGTGAATAAAATGAGCAATCTGTATTTGTGTTGATTAGTCAGTAATCTGAAGCGTTCAATACTTCAATACCTATTACATTACAATATAAGCAATATATATTATATCTCTCACAAAAATGTTATTTGGAAAATTGAACTTACACCATAGTTTCAGATCTTAGGTAGGTAAAAAGTGGACTGATGGAATAGGAGATACCTGATACCTTTGAAAGAATGACTAATCTTGAGAAGGATAGGAATTCTACAGGTAGCATATGGTTTTATGTGTGTGAAGTTGGTCCACCACTTTTGGTTTTCGGAAAAAAAATGTTGTGCTGAATTGTGATAGGTTTGTGCTGCTTTGTGCCTAAATTTTCTTTTCTCAAGTCCAAGTGGCTCTCGAAATATTTCGAAAACCGAAAAAATGAGCCAGCCCAGCACTTTTCGAGAAATGGTATTTAAATGATTGATAAAAAATGTGCTACACATGTATCAAGTTGTGCCGTTCGAATTCGTTTCCTGAAAAATCGAAATTAAAAAAAGAAAGCCCAGCACTTTTCGAAAAATGGGATTTGACCTTAGACCTTTGTTTAAGGATTCGACTGATTGATGAAAATTGTGCTACACATATACTGAGTTGTACCGTTCGAATTTTCTGGAAAGTCCTTCTCATTTCCTGAAAAATCTAAATTTAAGAAAAAGATAGCCTGGCACTTTCGTTTTTTGTTTCTCGCAAACGAATGAAAAAATTTGTGCTACATTTGTGCCGTCAATGTTTTCACGAAAATCATTCGTGTTTTCCTGCAAACTTCGAAAATAAAAAAACGCATCATAGCACTTTCGTTTTTTCAGAGGAAACATGCTCAAAAGATTGTGCTACTCTCAGGCAAAGTTGTGCCGTTGTTATTTTCACAAATATGCCGCTAATTCACCCAAAAACATAAAAAATTAGAAAACAGGTAGCCTAGCCCTAGCACATTTTTTTCTCGACGAAAATTGTTCTATATGATTGTACTCTATTTGTGCCAACTTGATGTGCTGGTCAAAGTTTCAGAAAAATCATCATTTTCTTTCTCATATGGGGGAAAATAAGAAAAATCAGTATAGGGTAAAGGAAAAACCATTATACCAGGCAACAGTGTGTGTGAAGTTGGCCCAGCACTTTTTGATTTTCGAAAAAAATTTTGTTGTGCTGAATTGTGCTAGGTTTGTGCTGCTGAAATTTTTCTTTCATTTAATTCGGTTTTTGAGATATGCAACAAAATGTTAAGTATAAGCCTAGCATTTTGTGAGAAATTGGTTTCTAAACGGTTGAAATGGATTATGGTATAAATGTATATGAGTTGGTACTGAGTTGGAGCTTTCGAAATTTCTCGAAAGTTCCTCTGAGTTGTAAGAATATTCAAATTAACAAAAAAATATTTCAGAAATTATATTTTTTTCTCTACCGAAAATGTGAAAAAAATGTGGTGTATTTAGTCGAAAATCGTGTCCATATTGAAAAAACACTTCGAATTTTTTTGTCGAATGGTGGAAATTGAATAAATCAGTATACTGTAGGAAAATCGGTACACCACGGTAACATTAACATTGAGGACTTTGCAATCCGTGCAAACTGTGGAATTCCCATGGAGGTAAAAGAAGGGGAGGGAGCATATCCTATATTTCCTTTGTTCCAAAAGTGTCACATAGTTCGGCCATATTGGTATGGGCAACTTCGAACAGCACAAGTTGGCACAAATAGAGAACAATCATATAAAACAATTGTCGCCAAAAAAAAATTAAACTTTTTTCTAATTTCATTATTTTTTGGGCGAATTAACGGGATATTTGTGAAAATAACTACGGCACAACTTTGCCTAGGAGTAGCGAAATGTTTTGAGCATGTTTCTTTCGAAAAAAAAACAAAAGTGCTGAGATGACTTTTTTTTTATTTTCGTAGTTTGCAGGAAACGACGAATGATTTTCGTGAAAATATTTACGGCACAAAGCAGCACAAATGTAGCACAATTTTTTTCATTCCTTTGTGATAAAAAAAAGGAAGTGCTGGTATATCTTTCCTCTTGAATATAAATTTTTTCGGAAATTAGAAGAATTTTCAAGAAAATTCCAACGGCACAACTCAGTATATGTGTAGCACAATTTTTATCAATCATTTAAATCCCATTTTTCGAAAAAGTGCTGGAATGGCTCATTTTTTCGGTTTTGTAAATATCTCGAAAACCACTTGGAATTAAGAAAAAAAATAAAAAAAAATCATTATCAGCACAAAGCAGCACAAACCTAGCACAATTCAGCACATCAAATTTTTTTTCGAAAATCAAAAAGTGCTGGGCCAACTTCACGCACATCATATTTTGACGTATATTTTGAGGCTTGAACGAACGATCCCCTAAGAGTGGGAATTTCAACCCCTCAAAATTAATTGAATAGAGTAGAGCAGGTGTTGAGTAATACTTCATTTGAAAGCTCTTGGAATATTAGCCCCTAACGATTCATGAATTTATTTTGATGAATCATTCTCGACAAAAACAATTTTTTTCCTCAAGTGAGCCACCTTCAATGTTTTTGGATATCCCATTCCTATCGAGCTCTTTTACATTTTTACAGAGACAGAAAAGAAGGTGATTATCTGGTTGTAATATGTTTTTTAGATCCATTTGTTGTTTATAAATCAATCTGTTGAGTTAGGTACTATACTTCACTGATTTGTTTAAACTGTTGAAAATAATTATGGTGGTACGTCCCAATGCTTTTTGCCCGAATTTGAAATCATCATCAGTTTTTACTTTACATAATTCACAGTGAGAATGGGTTTTTTACCTGCGACGAATTCTTTCTGAGATAAAAAATAAAATTCAATTTTTTCTAAGTGACTTAAAAACTTATTCGGATGGTTCAGTCGCTCAATTTTTATTTTTTGGGAAGAGGATATATATGATGATCCACACAAAGTTAGAGAAACCCATTACCAGGATGTATTTTTTTCTGAAAAACCAAGTTTTCAAATTTCAACACCATATATTTCAGAAGTAATGAGTCAGAGAACCATTGTTCATATATATATATATATATGAACTTTATATCATAAATTTATCTGAGGATTAAGATCCCGAAATTAAAGAACCTTATCCTAAAACACCGGCCCTGTCTAATCATATAGTTCAGATTGTATTCTCAAGTAAAATACAAACATTTTCAAAATATGTCGTTTCATTCTATATACCTAGGGACAGTTGTGGTACAATGGTACAAAAAAGTTATTTTCATTTGTGAAAAAACAGTGTTCTTTCTTTTCAAAATTTCTGCGTATAGAAATCAACAATGTACTTCAACATAATAATTGCACAGTGAAACAGAGAACAATAATCAAACTCAAACCTTTTTATCTTTGATTCTGTAAACCCATTCCTTTTTTCCACTGTCCCAGGTATGGAGTACAATGAAACAGGTTATGGGGCAGGTTGGATGTGTGTGAAGTTGGCCCAGTACTTTTTGATTTTCGAAAAAAACTTTGTTGTGCTAAGTTTGTGTTGCTTTATGCCGATAATTTTTCATCCTAAATCCAAGTGGTTTTCGAGTTATTTCGTAAACCGAACAAATGAGCCAGCCCAGCACTTTTTTAAAAATGGGATATTAGACTGATTGAAAAATCTAAATCTAAATTTAAGAACAAAGATAGCCCAGCACTTTCGTTTTTTGTCGTCTCAAACGAATGAAAAAAATTGTGCTACATTTGCGCTGCTTTGTGCCGTAAATATTTTCACGAAAATCTTTCCTGTTTTCCTGCAAACTACGAAAATAAAAAAACGCATCCCATCAATATTAGTTTTTTCCTTAGGAAACATACTCAAAAGATTGTGCCACTCTCAGACAAAGTTGTGCCGTTGTTATTTTCACAAATATCCCGCTAATTCACCCAAAAAATTAAGAAATTAGAAAGAAGTTAGCCCAGCACTTTCATTTTTTTTCGACGGAAATCGTTTTATATGATTGTATTCTATTTGTGCCAACTTCAGCTGGTCAAAGATTCAGAAAAATCATCAGTTTCCTTCTTAATAAATCTTAGAAAATAATAATTTCATTGCTGTATTATTAATTATACGTGACCCTGTATTCCATCAATAACTTTCACAAGCCGAATTTGGATCATTGCGAACAAGTTAAGTTTTATTGATATCACTAACCCTCTAGCCGCTACCCTAACAGCAATTATTTCAATTCAAATGATAGCTCATCACAATGCGGAGGTTGTTGGGAAGTTCTCATACTTCTCATACAATGGGGGTTTTATGTGAATATCCCGAATATCATTTTCTTCAGTTAAATCCTATGCAACTGTTTTTTCAGGTCGTGTTAGATGGTGAAAATACTTCAAATGCTGCATTATTATTCTCTATTCGTTCGTGAAATAATTTAACAACCAGAGAACTTCACTACCCTAATTTTACTGATTGAATAAATGAGCAATCTGAAGCTTTCAATACTTGTTACATTACAATACAAGCAAATATATCTCTCACAAAAATGTTATTTGGAAAATTGAACTTACCTTACACCATAGTTTCAAATCTTAGGTAAAAAGTGGACTGATGAAGTAGGAAATCAAATATAAACTGAAAGATTGAATATTCATGTTGGTATTATTAGGTATGTCAATTCTCAAGTTATGAATCCTTCAACATAATTTTATCGATATGAATGAATACTATGGATTACATAAGATAGTACTCACCTACAAGTAGAAACTAATTTTATTTGAAAAAAAAACATTTCACCTTCTCAATTGTGTATACTTAGCATGGATACAGAAAAGGGAAGTTTTCAATTTTTATAAGATAAAAAGCATTGAAAATATTTGTTTCGAAATATAACTGTGGAATATAAAGGATATTTAAATAGATTTGTTAAATAAAACGACATATTATGAAAATATTTGTATTTCACTTGAAAATGCAATAATATAAATATTAGATACCTATTTCAATTGAAAGTTTTTGTGAGGTTATAAACATGTTTTAGAAGGAGGAAGGAATGATAGGTATTTAATGATTCATGGTTTTGCTATGATCTTTGAAATTTTCATTATGGGCAACTGGAGCATCTTCAATACTTAAAAGGCTCCCAATTCTGGTGTGAGTCTTTCGAGTCTCGGAAATCAGGAAAATATATTAGATATTTGGATTTCAGTCTTAGATATATATGGAGAAGAAAGTGTATATGTTTCTAATAGATATATTAATTTTCCATAAGGCATAAGGATGTCGAAATCAAGAGGAGACTCTGGTTAGCCGGTTGTTCTGATTTTCCTGTTGATTGGGTTACTATGAATATTTAGAGTTTGGTTGTTCTTGCACATTCATCGGAGTAGGTATATTGGAAAGTTTTAAATTCATTTCTGGAGTATTACTCATGTTAAGAAGGATATGGGAATTCTACAGGTAGCATCTGGTTTTGTATATGTTTTGAGCTTTGGCATCAGGCAGGATTTTATATGATTTTAGGTAGGTACAAAATTGTTCATGGATCTGTCATATCTTGGAAAGGATGGAACTGTAGTGAGCATGGTTGTTCTGATTTTCCTATTGATTCGGTTACTAGGAATATTTCAAGTTTAGTTTTTCTTGCACATTCATCGGAGTAGGTATTGGAAAGTTTTCAATTCATTTCTAATGAATGACTCATCTTGAGAAGGATATATGGGAATCCTACAGGTAGCATCTGGTTTTGTATATGTTTTGAGCTTTGGCATCAGGCAGGATTTTATATGATTTTAGGTAGGTACAAAATTGTTCATGGATCTGTCATATCTTGGAAAGGATGGAACTGTAGTGAGCATGTTGTTCTGATTTTCCTATTGATTCGGTTACTAGAAATATTTCAAGTTTAGTTTTTCTTGCACATTCATCGGAGTAGGTATTGGAAAGTTTTCAATTCATTTCTAATGAATGACTCATCTTGAGAAGGATATATGGGAATCCTACAGGTAGCATCTGGTTTTGTATATGTTTTGAGCTTTGGCATCAGGCAGGATTTCATATGATTTTAGGTAGGTACAAAATTGTTCAAGGTTCTGTCATATCTTGGAGAGGATGGGACTCTGGTGAGCAGGTTGTTTCGATTTTCGTGTGATTGCGTAACGGTTATGTTTTTTGTCGAAATATTGTCTTCTAAGGATGTGGGTTTCAGGAGCAGGTTAGTTTAGGGTGTGAAAATTTGTAGATATTGCTGCACATTGCTACGACATTGGGGACATCGAGATATGTCCCCTACTTGTCTGGCTGTAGCAAGGCAGCTTCTACAATACACTACATGCCCACATGGCACTACTGCTTGTGTTGCAGACTCTGTTAGGCATGCAACACACCTACCTGTAAAATAAATTTTACAATTAACACATTTCACATTTCATCATGAACAGAAAAATATACCAAGTGATATCTAAAACAGAACAAATAAAGTAATAACAGTAAATACCCAATCGACACAAGAATAATTCAAAAGTGTCGATTGTAGAGGAAGTGGTCCGAATATGAGCCCTGCACTTATTATGGGCCTCCAACCTATTTCTCTTAAGCACGTCGTGACATTTATGAATTCCGTACTGAAACACTTCTATTAGAGTCTAAATCATTTCTGTGTATAAGCAGGCAGCCTTGTGTGTAACTCTGTGAAACAGGTGGAATTAAATTTATTTGTGTTTTTAAAGATTCTTTTCTGGTTAGTGTTTTCGTAGTATTTATTAATGTATATGTATAGGTGAACCTTTGAGCTTGCAGTGTACCACTTATTGGATATTTATTGGTAAGATCCAAAAATTTAGTGGAAAAAAACAAAAGGGTGGCTCATATTCGGACCACTTCCTCTAATATTGTAGAAATTTTTAAACATTATTTTTCTAAAAGCACCAGCTTTTAACTGTTTTCTCAGATTAATTTTGAATTGCGAAGTATCACTTTGTCGCACTCAAATGCAACTGCTGTTTCTTACGGGAATCTGGAAAGTACTACTTTCTGTACGTACTAGGAAAATAACTATTAGATCACAGAAATACGTGAAAATCAAGTCTGAAATTTAACAAAGGAAAACCCAGAAATGCCTTCAGCAAGTGTTAGCCACAAAATGTGGCCATTCAAAATTTTCGTCCCTCAATATCTCAGATAAAACGAAACCAATCAAAATAAAATTTTGCAGCCACATGAAAGATACTCGTAATGCCTCATGTAAAATTTTATGGCCATAGTGTTAGAAGAACCATAGAAAATTGAATTGGAATATCGAAAAGAAGAATCTTTATATTTCCATAACAAGATATCCGATACGAGTGAAATTTATTTTGTGAATGAAGATTGTTATACGCACTTCAACTCTCTGATGAATGATGAACTGATGAATGTTCATGAAAAATCTCAAGAGAATCGCATCATCAGATCCATATAATTTAATTTTTTGAATAATTTCCAGAATAATATTCCTATCGTGCTGACATTTTGCATTTATAAACTTAGCATGAATCTCAAGTTCTATAAAAAATTTCGAGTAATTAGCATCATTATTGTTCCACCAATGAACGAGCGCTCGAAGGACCTACTCAAGGCTTCTCTTGATTTTTTTCAAAATTGATTATACTTCACCTGCAAAATTATGAGCTTCACGTTCTCGTGCAGACTGCTCTCGAACTATCTGTAGCTCTTGAGCCAAATTCTGTTCAGGCTCTTGGGCCAGAGGCTCATTTGCAGCTTCTTCAATCTCTTCATCTTCATCGTTGGGAATTTCTGATTAGTAAAAACCATAAGTTATCATGTTTGAAAATAAAAAGAGTTAATTCACTTTGCAAATCAGAAGTAATGGTACATATGTATCAAGTAAAGATGTCTTAGAACTAAACATTTCAGTATGAAGTGAAATATGTTCGAATCGAAATTTTACACGTCATATACAAAGGTACTGTTTTTTGAATGCATGCATTAGAATGAACTATGGATTCTTATTTTAATGAGTATATGTTACATGCATAAGACGGAAATATTACTCATCATACTACCAATTCATCGCCATCAACAACTCTTACAGAGTACCTGAACATATATACTGTATTCGTTTTGCGGTATTTCGAGCTCCTGAGCTGTACCAGTGCTTGTGCGCAGCCATGGGAAGCCGTATTTCGAGCTTTTGAGTTACTCAGGAGCACGAAATATCTCAAAACGAATAGGCTAATAACAATAGATTGAGTATATATTTACCCATCATTTCCACCAGTGGGACTAGGGCTGCGCCTTCCTCATCGCTATCACTATCTTCCATCTCCTCTAACCCCTGAAAATTGTTAGGAACCATTATTCCCTCGGTTTCAGGCATTTCATCGGCTGAAAATAATTAATTTTAGTACATTGGACTTCTTAAGATAGAAATTATCATCATGTATACGATCTTACGATCTTGGCTTACTTTCTACATTGGGGTCAAATAGTCTATTGATCCCAATGACAGTGTGGCTGGTCCTACTTAAAAAATTACGCAGGTTGCCGTCCTCCTGAAGACGATGCTGAGCATCATCTGAAAAACGATTTGTTATAATTAAGCACCTTTAGCTTTGAATTGGCTGAATATTTTGATCGAGTAGGTACCTGCTAATATGCTTTTTGACAATTTTTTTCAGAGCATTCAGAATGATCTAATGAAGCACCTTAAAAGTGAATAATTTTATTCTATTAATTTGAAAATATAATAGAAACATAATTCGCGAAGCACCAGAAATGAGGCCGAAGAGCGTTGGCATTGATTTCTTCAGTCAAATTACTTCACACCAATTTGGCTGTCTTTATATCATGTGATAATACTGTCAAAACATTCAAAAATTTTTAGAGCAAGTATTTTTAATTCTTAAACAATTTTTGTTTCTTGGATTCCTGTATATCATTATTAAAGCATACTGGAGATGCCAAAATATAGAATAATTATTTGTATATTGTCAAATAGCCTATCTCATTGACACTTGATTGCACTTACTTATTCTTCTGTTCAGGTCGATATAACGGCGTCTTCCCCGTCTTCTCATTTGAAGACCGCTTAGTACTCTGAGTAGGTCAGAGTACTTGTAATGTTCGAATTTCTGGAGGAATTGAACAAAAACCCAGAAATTCGGGTGTGCGCGGCCTATTATTCTGAATAATTGTCCATGCAGCGACTCCACGGCATTATTGGTTCGGCTTTCCAAACCAAACACAGATATATTGGTGTTTGACCATTGTCGCTGCATGTACCTCCTGAATCCATCGTTTCTGATTTCCTGACACACGATGTCAATTCCTTCAGAAATTCGTTCTGCTGGTAATAGAGGAAGAGCCATTGCCATTCTGACGGCAACCGCGTCGTTTATATGCATTTGGCGAGCTGGAAATTATTTAAAAGCGTTAAAACAATGTCATACGGTTTAATAAGAATTTAATTTTGAATATAAATTGTACGAACCTTTCATAAAAACGTTTTTTTGCGAAGTGGAACCAGCACCCCTTCATGGCAACTCCGATGAACACCTCGAGTACGGCTTGCCTCAGGGCCAATTCATAATCACAAAGGATAGAGGAGATGACGGAGGCACCAAGCAATTGTCTCGTATACCGCAACACACTAATATAGGTATTCCTCGTTCTGTTCGGCATTAAACAAAATACCACTGGATATGCCTTGCAGAAAAAAGTCAAGAATAACCAAATGAGGAAATAACCAAATAAATAATACTCACTGTATGATCCCTCATCCAGTGAATTATAAAGAGTTGGTGTGCTCCACCTGCACGGGGAACAATTTTAAATGTTCCATCCATGTGCAGGTGGAGATTATTCATGTTGATAGCTTCATTTAGTATCCCTCTGGATACGAAAATGAGGCACCCATCTCTTATACTATCAAAGAATGGCCTCTGTTGGGGTCCCAACTCTAATGAGTATCTTCTGTACCTGAAACACAATTGAACATGATCATCGTATTATTAATTTTTCCACAAAGGAATGAATGGAAAACATTTTAAAAATATTGCCTTACGAGGGATTTTCCAAATATAAAGCAGCATCTTCTAATGTTGCTGGTATAGGAGGTTGTACTTTCCTCCTTTCCCGGAACATCATCGACTTAACTGTACCGAACCCATTCGGTAATCTCAAGCTGGCTTCATGATGCCGAATTTCTTCCTCAATGTAAATTTGAAGAAGCGTTCCAGTTTCTGTTCTACTTCTGAACGCGAGTATGGTTTTCAAACGCAGATCTTGGATCAAAACCATATCCGGCTGGTGTTATGCTCAGCTCTAAAACCACCAAATTTGGTTAAAGTATTAATTTCATTCGCAATAAATTCAAACCTTCAAATTTATTTATAACTATTATTTCCGAGAAAAAACATTTCGTTCTAGAAAAACTGGGCTATCATATGCAAATACATTTAAGAGGTTTTTGGGTGGAAGTTCCTCCAAGACTATTTCATCGCAACCTCATATTCGCCAGACCATCCTTTGGCTGATAACTTCACATGAATCATTAAGTACCTGCCTAATTTTATACGATTCAAATTAAAACGAATGTAGAAATGATATATGCACATCGACGTCTATATATGTACATCAGATCAATAGTTCTGGATTCAGGACTGTATTTGTACCAATAGTAGGTAAATCAACTTTTCCATCTTCATCTGCACCCAGCTTCATCATATTTTAATGTTCTTGTTTTATTAGATATTAAATTAGAAAAGATGTTTAATTTTTATCCCTGAAAACTTACCTCAAAATTAGTTGGTGACCCTCCTCCATTATAATACGGGCAGAGCAAAAGCTATCGATACACCTTAATATTTTTTGCTCCCTGCTTCTTTATCTTTTCTGAAGATAAAATTGCCCGGGCAGATGAAGAAAGAACCTCTTGGCACTTCAACTAATTCCATCTGAAATTATGTTTCAACCAAATACATAATTAACCAACAAATACGAAACGACTCATGAACCAGTGTTATTTTCAGTTGCTTATAACTTTTGAATCGCACAGTATATAGAAAGTCAATTGATATTTTGAATTTCCCATATGGCTCAATCAGCAGTAGCGATTATATGCATAAATTTATTTCCATATCCAATTCCATTATTCCTACACACATAACATTCAATACCAGGTTGCGAAAAATCCTATATTTTTCTGATACGGACAGTTCAAAAATAAATATTTGACTCCTGTAAGTGAATTCTACGTTCCAAATATCAATTGAATGTACAGTGAGGGCAAGCGAAATGTAAACGATTTTTTTCCTATCCTTTTACTTTAGTTTTCCTATTTTACTTTATAGTTTTACTACAAAAAGGAGAGAGGGAAATGTACAGGGAGAAGTAATTGAAGTTGGATATTATGTTAAATATTGGCAGTTAAAGCAAAGAGAAAACATTCTGAAATGTGCTGTACTCATCATAAATGAAACCCCATAAAGTTCATAAACTTTTCGAATGCAGTATTTCCCCGGCAACAAGAAGAGCTTTCAGGTTATGGGAAGAATATTGATTTAGTTTTTTAATTTTATTATTTCGAGTTTATTTTGTGTTCTTTGAAACTCTGTTGTTTGTTTATTTTATCTCGCAAATTTAATTGCTGTTTTGTTTGAAATCAAGACTGATACATCATACATAAGCTTTATAGTTTGTGATACCAAAGAAAAAAGTATATGTTATTCAAATAATTCCTGGATTTTTTCTTTTTCTTTCGTGATATATACAGATGGGACGACATAACCCCGACCTTTGGCTAACTTACCCCGAACCTGGGGCAAGTTGGCCCATTCGATATTCTCGCATAAAAACGCATTATTACTTTGGAACTACTTAGGGTATGATTTGTTCTGATATATTTTAGAGAAGCCAAAACCCGAAGATTTGTAACTAACTATTGCTCACAAAGCTTCTTAAATTAATTTAATTTAGAAAAAATAAAATTAAAAAAATGGGCCAACTAGCCCCGGGTCTCCCCTACGAGATGATGGAACATTTTTGGAATTTTGTGTGCCCAAACCGCCACCTGTTGGTTTCACTGATGTTGTTAAGGAAGCCTAAATGAATACAATTATACCAAAATCTGGTTGATATCTGAGAGACCCCAGAATCCAAATATTTAACAGATTTTTGTTTATCAATGAATCTCCATTTTCTTGTTTTACATATCATCAAAGTTAAATCGTATTATATACTCACCTTATCCTTAATTTAAAAATGAACGAACAGCAAAAACAACTAAAACTTCAACAAACAACAATAACAAAATAACAATAACGACAACTATAACTCAAAACAACTAAATATCTCCAAAGAACGCAACTACCACAACGAAAGATTCAAACGAAATGAAGCGAAAAGCCCGCAATATTTAAACGGTTTTTCAAACGGATAATATTTAAAAGAAGGATTCCTATTCGTTGCCAATTCAGCTCGAAAATTGATTGGTGGTCCAGGCATTTCGTTTCAAATATTTCAGCAAGGTTGCCACTTGAAATACAATTTCAAATTAAATATGTCATGATGGAATAAGTTATAAACAAATTGAACAAATTTATTCAACTTTATTTTAATAATCAATAAAATTTTGATATTTCCTATACTCTGTTCTCATTATTATTGGAAAAAAATTGAGAACAAAGAAGACCTTAGTTTGATTATCTTAGGTTGTTAGTATTGAATACAACGTTGTATGTTGCTTTTCGAGTCCATAGATAAACTAACTCTCTTATTTGTCTATGTTCGAGTCGAAGATTGACGTATACGTACTTATGTTCTTCTGTGGTATATATACAAAGATTTTCTATATATATATTTATTTATGTTCTGTGTGGCGAGACCATAGATCGAGACAACCTGTGAGAAAGGGAGGTTATCTTGCTTATCAATAACAATAAACACTTCAAAGTTCAAATCAGAGTGTCTCTGTTCAAATCTATCGACTTTCGTGTACATAAGACGCATGTAGCTGAGGGTGCTTCCTCAACTCCAAATCAGGATTCATCAGAATTATCTTGTGAAGAAACCGTTTCATTCAATGAACGATGAAGAATGTTTCAGAGGAAACTTCGAACTCTCTAGGTGAAATAAGAGATGCATGTAAGTCATTTCTATATATTTCTCAAATAAGTTCGAGTTATCTACATTTAGTGATCGAAATATTGTCTAGAAAATTTCATTTGTTTCATTTCAGGTACCTATACATCATATATAACAATTTTTGAACATCGTTCATATTCGAATCCAAGATTTCTTTTGAGACATTTTGTTACTTCTACGAACATGGATGTTTGCTGATGGAAATTATCCAAATGATGTTTCCTCATACAAAAATGAATTTGGTATTATATTTATCAAATTAATGTAAGTAGGTATTTCTCGATTTAGCTGTTACTGACATAATTTTAAACAATTTTCATTCGCTGAAAATAGTTCAAGCGAATATTCATAATATTTCAGATATACTCCCACGAATTTGAATGACAATTTACACCTCTGAAGTTACTGGTCACCTACATTCGGAAGGTTCAAAGTGTGAAGAAATGACAAAAAAACCACGATGAAGCAGAATATTAAAGTTTCACGTTGAAAATTCTTATCTTTTGGACTTTTGGTAATCCTTTCTGTGAAATTTTCATGTTAATTGTTCAATATTTGTATCGTTATTTATATTGAGAACAAATTTCTCCAATTCTTTTCTGATATTACTGGTCCAATGACATAAGGAAGTTGTCTTATGCTCCAGATACTTGAATCTTATGTATAGAAATTATAATTTAATTGTACGTTAATTAATTCAATCTATTTCATATGAATGTTGTTGATCAGTTATTTTGTACATAGTATACAATTGCATCTCTATTGACTGCAGTTATGAATACGAATGTTACTTGAAATATTTTTGATTTTTAACCTTATAGAAACTTTCCATTGAAATAGGGAACTAATCATATGGCGTTTTCGGAAACTTACTCGATCACTAACCCGGTTTTGACAGCAATTGAAATCCGCCAATAGAACGTTTCAAATTGTATTTTGAATGAAATACAAATATTTTCAAAATATGTCGTTTCATTTAAAAAATACTTTTTTAGTATCCTAAAAATTCAACAGTTTTGTTTCGAAACAAATATTTTCAATGCTATTTATTTAATAAAATCTGAAGAAAAATATCAAAATTAAACTTACCCTTTTTGTATCCATGTTAAGTATACACAATTGAGAAGGTGAAATGTTTTTTTTTTCAAATAAAATTAGTTTCTACTTGTAGGTGAGTACTGTCTTACGTAATCCATAGCATTCATTCAAATCGATAAAAATGTGAAAGGATTTCATAACTTGAGATTGTTAACTGGCCACATCAGAAGCTGATTTATACATTGGTTTCAAATAAAATACTTATGAATCATATAATAGGAATGATTTACCTTATCTTCATATACATAAATATTCAATCTTCAGGTTATATTTGATAAGTTACACACACCTATCTATTAAGTTCATTTTAAATCTGTCTATTTCATAAATATAAACAGGCCTATGAGTACTCAGAAAGATTAATCTCTAAAACCTATGGTATTTATACCAGCAATTTAGTATTTACTCCAAGTTTTAAGTTGATTCCAAAGGTATCTCTCATTCTATCAGTCCACTTTTTACCTACCTAATTTCTGAAAACATGGTGTGAGTTTAATTTTCAGAATAACATTTCTGTGAAAGAGATATTGTTCGTACTTGTTCTTTCTCTTCTGTAATCAATTTCTTGATTCAAGTTGAGAAAATTCAACATTAATTAGTAATGGGACAGGTATTGGAAGCTTTAGATTGCTGATTGACCAACACAAGTGCAGATTGCTCATTTTATTCAATCAGTAAAATTTATTTTATCCGTTAATTATCATTACAGTTCTCATCAACTAAAATGAAAACCTCTGTATATTTGAGTTGTGAAGTTCTCTGACTATTCTACTTTCACAAATGAATAGAGAATAATGCAGCATTTGAAGTATTTTCACCATCTAACATCTAACACTACCTGAAAAAAACAGTTGTATTGGATTCAACTGAAGAAAATGATATTTATTTCATACAATTCGTTGAATACCTACTTTTTTAGGTATTGAAAATATGTTTTGATGTATCCTAAAAAATTGTAAATGCATTTCATTACATTATTTCATATTATTATTTTTAAGGAGTTAAGTGTAAACAATGATATTATCATCGCTCTCCCTTATTTTGATAATGATCATTAATATTCAATTCGAAAAATGTCAGATTTAGAGGTTATGTTAACAAACGTCATAGAACATAGAAACTTTATATTTTAATTTGCCAGTTGCCTATCTTCTTTCAAAACTCATAAATGATCAGACGAAGATGACAGACAACCGAGCTCTGGCTTGATGGCCAATCAGGTGGAAGGGGGCGTGGTTTTCGCGCCTGTGGAACTTCGCTGCAGTGGACCTTCGCGCCTGTGGAACTTCGCTTCAATGAATTTTCGCTCGAGTGAACCCTACTA
>CM024243.1:21458714-21532247 GCA_013421045.1 Propylea japonica | reverse complement strand
TTTGGAATGAGTAAATAATGTTTCAAATTCATATACTCCAAAGAAGAATATAATGCTTCATCCAAGTAAATAATATTCTGTTATGAATAGATAATGTTATCAATTAAGAATATTGCTACATTCCATTAAACTAAACGGTAATTACGGTTTGAAAATATCATCTACTCATTAAGAAAATACATATACATACTCATTCATATAATATTTCGGAATAATTGATATTCTCAATGTAATAATTTAGAAAAAAATGAATTCTAGGGTAGAGTAACTAGATAGTCTTGGAATGTTAAATTTGAGTTGAGTGAAAGTTGTTATATTTTAAATGACTAAAAGTAGTTTAGAACACTTCTTAATAGATGGGTACAATATGCTACATCCAAAAAATTATTCATTTAATATGAATGAAAGAATTTATGTATTAAGGAGTTTGTTATACATATTCGGTCTAACCTAACGATAATTACTCTTCGGAAATTGTCATATATAATAATAAGTGTCTTTATTAGTTGTACTGTAATATACAATACACTAAAATATGGAGGCGAAGTCTTGCTAGAACAATCCCCTGTAAAACTCTTTTCGAGTTCTCCCTCGTGACATCTAGGAAATCGCACAACGCGCGGCCTGCTCCCGAGAAATGCTCCATAGCGACTGAATTCCGAGAGCCATTATAACTTTTGGCATAACCCCCGCGCCTCTCGCTCTAAATAAATGCACAACACATTGGATCAGCTTTCCAGTTAGATTTATGGTTTGGTTTTTAACCAACCTCATCAAATTTCAAATTATTCTGATCTCCTATGCCCACAGCACTGTTGTCATGTATATTTTTCATATTGGTTTAAAAGGTCTCATCATAAAAAACAGATGTATTGAAATAATATTTATTTGAATAAAATCAATTCATAATAAAACATTATGTAGGATAACTCATGACACATATTTTCAGGAAAAAATTGGAAAATATTTTTATCATAACAGTTAAGAGAATTAAACACAGAATATATCAATAAAACATCTCGATATATCTCAATATGAAAATTGAACATAAATAAATATACAAATATACATGATAAAATTTAGACGAATAGGTAAAATTCTTCAGAAGGAGCCAAGGATTACACAATAATCATAATTAGAAGCAATAAATGAACGAGTGAATATTCACAAGATGGTTAATATCATCTTCTTCGTCCAATAATTTTAAATTTTTCAATTATAGAAAATAAATAATGAGTTATGATCAAAGACTTCCAGCACTCAATTTGTGCACTCATTTCTCTCTTCACTACAATTCACAATATCACATGCTCTTTGTTCTACTCGAAAATATTGAGAACAATTTTAACTCTATACTATAAGCATATTAATCGTCATCAAAATAGTAATTCTCGTATCAAACTGAAAATTTTTACCCGGCAAGGCATTTTGTGTATGAATGATAACAAAATAATTTCAAGGACACTTCTTAAAGTTTGCTATTGAAATTCATTGATTTGCATACATAATCATTGGAAAATCATTAGAAATCTTTGGTATGATTCAACACAAAACATTTAGACAAAACAATGCATAAAAGCTCATTCATATACATGAATAAAATAAAATTTTTCATCAACATAAATACCCTGCCGTTATAGAAACACTTTTCATAATAATTTATATTCTCCATTTCACATAAATATCTAATTACCTCTCTCAAAATAGTTTCAATATACTTTCAATTGTAAATTTCAATATTTTGCACAATCCAAAACAAAAGTTGAACAAATTATCCCAACACTTTATAGATTCAATTTTCAAACAACAAAACCTAAACTTTCAAACACAAAATCTAATCAATTAAAACTTTCGGGGGAAATTTCATCAATCAACAAGCATGTAAACACAGACAAAGTTATCTGTAGTGGTAGTGTAAAAAATATTCTATACTTAATCTGAAAATATGTTAACTATTTTTATAGCATCTCAAGTTGCATATTTGATGTTAAAAATAAACCTTTGGGTTAATGTGAAAATATGTTTGTATCCCATCATAGATGGAAACTTGTCAATGTCAAAAGGTTGCGGAAATGGCACTACAGATTTTCAAACACCACGTTTTTCAGTCTTCTTCATTGTTTAAAGTAAAAGAAAATAATGAACGATTTTTAACGTGTTCTATTGCTATCATCATTATGTCTTCATCATGTTAGGTCATTAGGAAATATAATGAAGACTAAACAATAATTTGTTCTCAAAAATGAACAGAATCATAATTGAACTAGAGTATCTGGTAAATAATACATCAATGCAAGTTCAAGAAAAGGTGGAGGAAGACTAAAAAGACTAAGAATTCCCATCACTAAAATCACATAAAATTAATCTAAAGAAGACTTGAAGAATGGGTTAAAATCGTCCAATAGAAAGAAAGGAACATAAACAGTTGTCGGTAGCAGTTTCTCAACTCACATCAACATAAGTCAAACAACTCATATTCATTCGATTCCTCTGGGACCATCTATGGGCATCGTATGTAGCACCTCATCTAACAATTGCAGCGCCCTGTGCAGGTGTACTTCGATCCAGCAGGGTGTTTCTTTGATCGACGTTCTAGGGTAGTCAGGACCCCATCCTTTTACGAAGCTTAATCTAAGGATGCAGAGTTTTCTCAGGTCATCGACGCCAATTCCTGTAGCTGCGGACAAGCTTATGGCCGGTGCAATACCACCAACGGAATGGGGGCCTAAAGCAAAAAAAATGATAACTCAATTATTGAAGTTGACAACGGCAAACAACGTAAAAGTACACTACATATGGTGCATTTGGTAATTGCATCATTGAGCCGAGAAGATCGAGCGGATTTTATGATTACGCGATTTTCGAGTCTTTGGAGGGTTAAGGAATAACCAAACGCAATAAATAATTCTGAGTTTTAAATTCTAACCTTAGTCCGTTCACGAAAGGATGAGCCGTCGGTTGCCATGACAATTTGGCATATTTCACTGTGTATATTAAAATTTTAGGTTATGTTGTTTATTTCTTGTCAGATTGATATGCAATGTTGTCAATATTATATAGAGTTCTCCGATATTTCGCAAGCTCGTCGGACGAGGCCGGGTACATTCGGCAACGTTGACTTAATTTTACGTTATGACAGCAAATACTGCCAACTTCAGATAAATAAACAAACGCCTACTATGCGCTTAAACTTTCGTGAAAGGACTATAGATGGTTTTCGTCAATTTCGAAATTGAAATATGTATTTTCATAACAGAAATACTGTCAATTGTTCCTTGGCAAATTTCGCATTCATAAATCATTGGCAAATTATTTTCGACCTGATCATCAGCAATTTGAATAATTCGCTCGATTTGCTCGGCCGATTTTCTCGGAGTTTTTCGAGTAATGTCCGAGCGATCGCTGAGGTTATAAACAAACACTACTTTGATCACTCCGTGTACTCGATTTGTAAATAACAACCACGATTGAGCGATTTAAGCTCTTAGTTGTAATTACCAAATGCATCTATTTACCTCTTACAAGAAATTGTTTGTACTTATATTTATTTCATTTTATTCGATCAGCTGACTAATATGAGGTATTAATTGTCCCAATTGGATATTAAAAATCCCAGTCATTTCGAAAGATCTTTGGAAAAAATTAAAAATTCTCATGTTATTTTTCATCAGAAAAACGAAAGCACAAGAGAAAATATTTTCTGGGCAGTTTTGAAGGCTGAGCTGAATAGTAATACAGTGTTTAAAAGGGCTTAATCTTTCAACATCAGTACCAAACCAAAGCAAATGGCTCTGTTCCCTTTGAATATAAACTTTGAATCGTGAAATAATCGTAGATAGTCACTTTCAGTCGAAGACAAGAACAAAACAGGTAACGCTTTTTGAGGTCAGAAATTTTATTTTTGATTTTGTTATTGGAGAGAATAATTAATTCCGCAGCCCACTGCTATCTGCTAAATAAGTCTAAATATTTGATACTGAAAATGATATTTTAAATACAACTTGTTTTGAAGATAGGAAAATCTATGACGTCACACTGAAAAAGTATTGAATACATTATATTATATTAGAGCACTAGAAAGATAGGTATGCCAGACAGGCTGACTGGGTCCAACCATAGACTCGAAAATTACAGATCACTCGCAAATTTTCATCGCCATCTATGCATGCCGATTACAGGATTAAAACCTCATTTGATTACAGATTTCATTTATTCGATTACATATTTCATTTCATTCGAATTGTTCTGTAATTTTCGAGTCTGTGGTTGGACCCAGCATGGCTGTCTGGTATACTCCCCTTTTTAGAGCCTTAATTATATTATTGAATATGTTATAAAGTAGTAGCGACGCAGAGTGAATTCAAGGAACCTGCCTGAGCTAACTACGTCAAATGGGAGCGTGTAAACGGGATGCAGATAGCTTGCGGATACACTATAGCTATCGCGATAGCTATCAGAGTTGACGGAAGTTTCTCCCCACGTCTGTTTGCAGCTCTAATAGCTATCGATATAAGTATAGGAGATTATGCTAGATTTCCCCCCATCTTTCGTCAGCTTCAATAGCTATCGGAGCTGAAGCAAATAAAGCTGCGAAAATTATCGCGATAGCTATCAGAGCTGACGTAAGATAGGGGCGCCAACTCCGACAGCTATCGTAATAAGTATCAGAACTGACGCAAGTTTCTCTATTCATCTTTCGACACCTCCAATAACTATCGGAGCTGACCTCATCTTTCGTCAACTCCGATAGCTATGGCGATTAGTATCGGAGCTGACGAAAGATATCCGATAGCTATCCGAGCTAACGCAAGTTTCGCACCCTATATTGCGTTAGCTTTGATAACTATCGCGATAAGTATCGGGACTGACGTAAGTTTCAACCCCATCTTTTGTCAGCTTCAAAAGCCATCACAATAGCTATCGGAGCTGAGCCAAGTTTCTCCCCCTATGCTTAGTCAGCTCCGATAGCTATCGCCATAGGTCTAGGGTATCCGGAGGCGTCTCGTTTACGTGCTCCCATTTGGCGAAGTTAACTTAGGTAGTTCTCCTATATTCTAACCCTGCGAATACTTTGCAGCGCATGTGCACCGGGCCTAATCTTCTTATATTAATAAAACAGGATCTATGGTTACCGTCAAAATGCAATATCTTTCAAACGGCTGCACCAAATTGGATAATTCTTTTTTTGTTGTGTTCATAATTGCTAGGGTAAGGTTTATACAACAAAATATTTGTTCAGAAAAAAATAAAAGGCTTTCCTTTTTCTTACGACCAATCAAGCAGTCATAGAATACATATTTATAGGTTATAATGATTTTGACATCTGGACAAAAAGTGAAGTTACATCGAGTGAATCGAAAATTTAAAATTTTAATCAGAAATAACGTATGAACTAACCTATTATACAACAATTTTTTACTTAGGCCATATTTTACAAATTTTAAACCTATGATGTATGAATGTATTTTGGATTGCCTGATGCCCGTATATTTATGATCACAAATCAGATCAACAGATGGCGCTGTAGTCGTTATCTAGGTTATTCATCTATTCTGCAACCAAACGGCTGGATCGAATTGAATGAATTTTTGTGTATGCAGAACAACGTCTGTTGGGTCCGCTAGTACAGTATAATCATACCTGGTATATGTCCCGCAACGGCGGCAGCTTGTGCTGCAGCTGCTGCTCTAGCTGTCGCTGCCTGAGACGTCATCTGGTGGTGGCACTGCCTCAGGTCGAACACTTTGATGTAGGCCGAGGGGAATATTTTATGAACAGCATCTCCGGGCTGCCTGCCGGCCTCTCTATCCAGGTAATAACTTTGAACAAAGACAGGGTGGTCACTAAGACACCGTAACCAAACGTCGCCCTCTCCCCTGAGATCGAGTTGGACACCCTTGCCGATGTGGAGACGCGCGCGCTCGCTCTGTTCAGTTCTGTGAACGTTGCTTAGCGCACCCAAGCAGAATCTGTTACCCCCGGAAGGGTCTACATAGCCGTCAGTTGTCACGCTAGGGCAGCAAGAGAGTACCTGAAATATGGTTTTGAAAATATTTCACAATCCTTTTTGGATACAATGATATTTAGCATACTGAATGTCTTTTTTGGTATAGGCTATTTTGTGACAGGTAGTAGAACTCATCCAAATAGATCATTTTAACGAATTTTGCTGATTCGATTAGATTAGATTGTGGTCGATTGGATTGGTACTGTGACTTCTTTTGTCTACTGCGACCAATGAGGTCTTTTGTGGGTTACCAAACTAGAGCTATACATTTTGCCCAGGAACGTGAAGGTTCCTTCGCAAAGTTGATTATTTTGCTAGAAGATTTTACAAATGAATTCTTCCATAGTATGTTCTCTTGAGATTAAGAAATGTAAAATAAAATAAAACACACTATTATTGTTTATTATAATCTTCGGCTATCGATTTCGGAATTATTCCATCATCAGGCCAGCTGAAAGTATACAAATGTAGAACATGTATTTATTTAGGTGAGAGTATGCAACTTACTGTCTTGAATTAAAATGAACATAAACTGTTTAAAAACATTTAAAATGGTCTTCTCTTGTTAGAATTGTTAAAATTTTGAACTCTAGTCAACTTTTATTACCGGTATATCTTTCTTGTAGGAATGTCAACTGAATATGGAACTATAGGATATGTGCGAAATGTGTAATATATTATTATTATTTATTCGGGTTAAAACATCCTAAAGATATTGTCCGATTCCCAATTGCCAATGCCTTCTATTGTTGTAGTCTTCATCATTTAGTCCTCCTTCACTTATTGATTTTCTTATTCCACTAATCCATGTCGTTCTTGGTCTTCCTCTTTTCCTGTTTTCCGAGGTATCCATCTCATCACTTTCTTTGGTAATCTAAAGGCTACTATTGGGTTTTTTAACATTTCACCATTTTTATGAGTATCGAGGAGTTAGCCCGATGCCTCAACCCCCAACCTGGAGGGCCAGCGTTTGATTTCAGAGTATCGTTCTCTTAGGTAAATTGCTTTCTCTGCAGCTAATGAACTTTACCTGCCCAGCCTGTTGGTCTTCTAACTACATATATTTTTTCACACAAAAATCGCATAATACATCAATTATTACAAAAAGTTGGTGCTATAGGATCAAAAGGAATATTTTTATGCGATGTCCGTGAATCTAAACTTGGAATTTCATCTTATTTGGAGTAAATTATGAAGAATATTGACTTGTAATTTTGACATTCAACTGACAATTCATCAATCATTTTTGTGATCAAAATGTGTAATATGTTATTAAAAAAAAAAAAAAATGTGTAAATATGTGTAATATGTTATTAAAAAAAAAATTAACAATTCTAACAAGAGAAGACCATTTTAAATGTTTTTAAACAGTTTATGTTCATTTTAATTCAAGACTGTAAGTTGCATACTCTCACCTAAATAAATACATGTTCTACATTTGTATACTTTCAGCTGGCCTGATGATGGAATAATTCCGAAATCGATAGCTGAAGATTATAATAAACAATAATAGTGTGTTTTATTTTATTTTACATTTCTTTATTTGCTAGAAGACTTTCGCTCTTCTGTCGGCTAGCGACAAGATCGTAGAATACCCTGTAGAATAAGTCTGGTTTGCGCCAATAGATTGCATTGCCATAATATGTGCTTGTGTTTTCTGTGGCCGATCCACACAACCTACAGATTTTTGAGATTTCCATTCTATCTTGTGCAGGTGACATCTAAAGAAAGAGTGACCTGTGAGAATTAACTCATTTTTTGACAAAGATAGAGCTCGACGAGCCTCTTTTGAAGCAAGGATCAGTCTCTACGTTTTCCTTTGACCAAGAGTGTTCTCTTTTTTTCCTAATTCTGTTTGAATAAAGCGTGCAGCATTTTAGCTATAACAATTAAAGTAATACTGAAAATGATCGAACATGACTCAGCATTTCTCCACAGAGTGTTGTGGGCTTTGTTGTCACTAGTAGAACACACATAAGCTACATTCTTCCTTAATGGTCGGAATTCTTTATACGTGAGCAGGTTCAAACTTAGAATTTCGAAGATTCACTAGTTATTCAGAGGAGTAAATTTCTTGAAGCAGAATATTTCATAAAAACGATTTTTGGTGAGTTCTATCACTTGCCATCACCTTTGAAGACTCCCCAGCACGTGTTACGAGTAGAAATCTAATCTGTCAGGGAAACAAGATGAAAAATTGTCGTTTTGAACATATTACAAGTTGACTAAGTGCAATTATATATTTGATAGTAATAGAAACTGTTGGTAAGCAATCTTCTTATAAAAACAATGGTACCCTATCCCAATTAATTTTGAATCTATTCACGGGTAGATACTACAAACTACTACAAACATAAACTTACCTTGAATGTCTCTCCAACCTGTATGTCTAGCTCGAAATAGGCGACAGAACACCAGTATTCTGGAGGAGGCTGGCTAGACAGGAGTCCGCCCATGTTGACTCCATTCTCCATCTGGCCGTTGGTCCAGAAGTTGGTTCTCTTGTCGGGCGGTTGCATCGATTGTGTGTATATCAGCGTATTGGTGCCACCGCTCCAGTTGTTCTCTGTGCCCGGCTGTGCCATTGAGACATTCTGTTGTTGCTGATTGTCCTGGACATTACCCATGTTTCCTACCTGGATGGGAGAATTGTTCGAGTTGCCATCATGGTTGATCCTGGAAGGAACGATTGGAGAATTGTTTCCTGAAAAAAGACCACAATTAATTTGACATGACTATTTGAAATTGTTTAAAAAGTAAAGTATCATTTACAGGCATTTTTATTGTGTTGAAATATAGGGTTTTTGCATGTGACAGCATTAAGAGTAGCGTTAAATACGAGTACTCCCGCGTTTTCTTACTCATCAGATCTTTCGACGTTACTCTGAGCTCCACGGTATTCACATTTAGATCAACCGACTCCATTGTGAGGTCCGCCGTTTTCTCACTCACTCATTGCCAAAGTTCTTTGTGCCTCGTCGACTTAATTTGAGGGCTGTTGGTAAGCAATCTTCTTATAAAAACAATGGTACCCTATCCCAATTAATTTTGAATCTATTCACGGGTAGATACTACAAACTACTACAAACATAAACTTACCTTGAATGTCTCTCCAACCTGTATGTCTAGCTCGAAATAGGCGACAGAACACCAGTATTCTGGAGGAGGCTGGCTAGACAGGAGTCCGCCCATGTTGACTCCATTCTCCATCTGGCCGTTGGTCCAGAAGTTGGTTCTCTTGTCGGGCGGTTGCATCGATTGTGTGTATATCAGCGTATTGGTGCCACCGCTCCAGTTGTTCTCTGTGCCCGGCTGTGCCATTGAGACATTCTGTTGTTGCTGATTGTCCTGGACATTACCCATGTTTCCTACCTGGATGGGAGAATTGTTCGAGTTGCCATCATGGTTGATCCTGGAAGGAACGATTGGAGAATTGTTTCCTGAAAAAAGACCACAATTAATTTGACATGACTATTTGAAATTGTTTAAAAAGTAAAGTATCATTTACAGGCATTTTTATTGTGTTGAAATATAGGGTTTTGCATGTGACAGCATTAAGAGTAGCGTTAAATACGAGTACTCCCGCGTTTTCTTACTCATCAGATCTTTCGACGTTACTCTGAGCTCCACGGTATTCACATTTAGATCAACCGACTCCATTGTGAGGTCCGCCGTTTTCTCACTCACTCATTGCCAAAGTTCTTTGTGCCTCGTCGACTTAATTTGAGGGCTGTTGGTAAGCAATCTTCTTATAAAAACAATGGTACCCTATCCCAATTAATTTTGAATCTATTCACGGGTAGATACTACAAACTACTACAAACATAAACTTACCTTGAATGTCTCTCCAACCTGTATGTCTAGCTCGAAATAGGCGACAGAACACCAGTATTCTGGAGGAGGCTGGCTAGACAGGAGTCCGCCCATGTTGACTCCATTCTCCATCTGGCCGTTGGTCCAGAAGTTGGTTCTCTTGTCGGGCGGTTGCATCGATTGTGTGTATATCAGCGTATTGGTGCCACCGCTCCAGTTGTTCTCTGTGCCCGGCTGTGCCATTGAGACATTCTGTTGTTGCTGATTGTCCTGGACATTACCCATGTTTCCTACCTGGATGGGAGAATTGTTCGAGTTGCCATCATGGTTGATCCTGGAAGGAACGATTGGAGAATTGTTTCCTGAAAAAAGACCACAATTAATTTGACATGACTATTTGAAATTGTTTAAAAAGTAAAGTATCATTTACAGGCATTTTTATTGTGTTGAAATATAGGGTTTTTGCATGTGACAGCATTAAGAGTAGCGTTAAATACGAGTACTCCCGCGTTTTCTTACTCATCAGATCTTTCGACGTTACTCTGAGCTCCACGGTATTCACATTTAGATCAACCGACTCCATTGTGAGGTCCGCCGTTTTCTCACTCACTCATTGCCAAAGTTCTTTGTGCCTCGTCGACTTAATTTGAGGGCTGTTGGTAAGCAATCTTCTTATAAAAACAATGGTACCCTATCCCAATTAATTTTGAATCTATTCACGGGTAGATACTACAAACTACTACAAACATAAACTTACCTTGAATGTCTCTCCAACCTGTATGTCTAGCTCGAAATAGGCGACAGAACACCAGTATTCTGGAGGAGGCTGGCTAGACAGGAGTCCGCCCATGTTGACTCCATTCTCCATCTGGCCGTTGGTCCAGAAGTTGGTTCTCTTGTCGGGCGGTTGCATCGATTGTGTGTATATCAGCGTATTGGTGCCACCGCTCCAGTTGTTCTCTGTGCCCGGCTGTGCCATTGAGACATTCTGTTGTTGCTGATTGTCCTGGACATTACCCATGTTTCCTACCTGGATGGGAGAATTGTTCGAGTTGCCATCATGGTTGATCCTGGAAGGAACGATTGGAGAATTGTTTCCTGAAAAAAGACCACAATTAATTTGACATGACTATTTGAAATTGTTTAAAAAGTAAAGTATCATTTACAGGCATTTTATTGTGTTGAAATATAGGGTTTTTGCATGTGACAGCATTAAGAGTAGCGTTAAATACGAGTACTCCCGCGTTTCTTACTCAGATCTTTCGACGTTACTCTGAGCTCCACGGTATTCACATTTAGATCAACCGACTCCATTGTGAGGTCCGCCGTTTTCTCACTCACTCATTGCCAAAGTTCTTTGTGCCTCGTCGACTTAATTTGAGGGCTGTTGGTAAGCAATCTTCTTATAAAAACAATGGTACCCTATCCCAATTAATTTTGAATCTATTCACGGGTAGATACTACAAACTACTACAAACATAAACTTACCTTGAATGTCTCTCCAACCTGTATGTCTAGCTCGAAATAGGCGACAGAACACCAGTATTCTGGAGGAGGCTGGCTAGACAGGAGTCCGCCCATGTTGACTCCATTCTCCATCTGGCCGTTGGTCCAGAAGTTGGTTCTCTTGTCGGGCGGTTGCATCGATTGTGTGTATATCAGCGTATTGGTGCCACCGCTCCAGTTGTTCTCTGTGCCCGGCTGTGCCATTGAGACATTCTGTTGTTGCTGATTGTCCTGGACATTACCCATGTTTCCTACCTGGATGGGAGAATTGTTCGAGTTGCCATCATGGTTGATCCTGGAAGGAACGATTGGAGAATTGTTTCCTGAAAAAAGACCACAATTAATTTGACATGACTATTTGAAATTGTTTAAAAAGTAAAGTATCATTTACAGGCATTTTTATTGTGTTGAAATATAGGGTTTTTGCATGTGACAGCATTAAGAGTAGCGTTAAATACGAGTACTCCCGCGTTTTCTTACTCATCAGATCTTTCGACGTTACTCTGAGCTCCACGGTATTCACATTTAGATCAACCGACTCCATTGTGAGGTCCGCCGTTTTCTCACTCACTCATTGCCAAAGTTCTTTGTGCCTCGTCGACTTAATTTGAGGGCTGTTGGTAAGCAATCTTCTTATAAAAACAATGGTACCCTATCCCAATTAATTTTGAATCTATTCACGGGTAGATACTACAAACTACTACAAACATAAACTTACCTTGAATGTCTCTCCAACCTGTATGTCTAGCTCGAAATAGGCGACAGAACACCAGTATTCTGGAGGAGGCTGGCTAGACAGGAGTCCGCCCATGTTGACTCCATTCTCCATCTGGCCGTTGGTCCAGAAGTTGGTTCTCTTGTCGGGCGGTTGCATCGATTGTGTGTATATCAGCGTATTGGTGCCACCGCTCCAGTTGTTCTCTGTGCCCGGCTGTGCCATTGAGACATTCTGTTGTTGCTGATTGTCCTGGACATTACCCATGTTTCCTACCTGGATGGGAGAATTGTTCGAGTTGCCATCATGGTTGATCCTGGAAGGAACGATTGGAGAATTGTTTCCTGAAAAAAGACCACAATTAATTTGACATGACTATTTGAAATTGTTTAAAAAGTAAAGTATCATTTACAGGCATTTTTATTGTGTTGAAATATAGGGTTTTTGCATGTGACAGCATTAAGAGTAGCGTTAAATACGAGTACTCCCGCGTTTTCTTACTCATCAGATCTTTCGACGTTACTCTGAGCTCCACGGTATTCACATTTAGATCAACCGACTCCATTGTGAGGTCCGCCGTTTTCTCACTCACTCATTGCCAAAGTTCTTTGTGCCTCGTCGACTTAATTTGAGGGCTGTTGGTAAGCAATCTTCTTATAAAAACAATGGTACCCTATCCCAATTAATTTTGAATCTATTCACGGGTAGATACTACAAACTACTACAAACATAAACTTACCTTGAATGTCTCTCCAACCTGTATGTCTAGCTCGAAATAGGCGACAGAACACCAGTATTCTGGAGGAGGCTGGCTAGACAGGAGTCCGCCCATGTTGACTCCATTCTCCATCTGGCCGTTGGTCCAGAAGTTGGTTCTCTTGTCGGGCGGTTGCATCGATTGTGTGTATATCAGCGTATTGGTGCCACCGCTCCAGTTGTTCTCTGTGCCCGGCTGTGCCATTGAGACATTCTGTTGTTGCTGATTGTCCTGGACATTACCCATGTTTCCTACCTGGATGGGAGAATTGTTCGAGTTGCCATCATGGTTGATCCTGGAAGGAACGATTGGAGAATTGTTTCCTGAAAAAAGACCACAATTAATTTGACATGACTATTTGAAATTGTTTAAAAAGTAAAGTATCATTTACAGGCATTTTTATTGTGTTGAAATATAGGGTTTTTGCATGTGACAGCATTAAGAGTAGCGTTAAATACGAGTACTCCCGCGTTTTCTTACTCAGATCTTTCGACGTTACTCTGAGCTCCACGGTATTCACATTTAGATCAACCGACTCCATTGTGAGGTCCGCCGTTTTCTCACTCACTCATTGCCAAAGTTCTTTGTGCCTCGTCGACTTAATTTGAGGGCTGTTGGTAAGCAATCTTCTTATAAAAACAATGGTACCCTATCCCAATTAATTTTGAATCTATTCACGGGTAGATACTACAAACTACTACAAACATAAACTTACCTTGAATGTCTCTCCAACCTGTATGTCTAGCTCGAAATAGGCGACAGAACACCAGTATTCTGGAGGAGGCTGGCTAGACAGGAGTCCGCCCATGTTGACTCCATTCTCCATCTGGCCGTTGGTCCAGAAGTTGGTTCTCTTGTCGGGCGGTTGCATCGATTGTGTGTATATCAGCGTATTGGTGCCACCGCTCCAGTTGTTCTCTGTGCCCGGCTGTGCCATTGAGACATTCTGTTGTTGCTGATTGTCCTGGACATTACCCATGTTTCCTACCTGGATGGGAGAATTGTTCGAGTTGCCATCATGGTTGATCCTGGAAGGAACGATTGGAGAATTGTTTCCTGAAAAAAGACCACAATTAATTTGACATGACTATTTGAAATTGTTTAAAAAGTAAAGTATCATTTACAGGCATTTTTATTGTGTTGAAATATAGGGTTTTTGCATGTGACAGCATTAAGAGTAGCGTTAAATACGAGTACTCCCGCGTTTTCTTACTCAGATCTTTCGACGTTACTCTGAGCTCCACGGTATTCACATTTAGATCAACCGACTCCATTGTGAGGTCCGCCGTTTTCTCACTCACTCATTGCCAAAGTTCTTTGTGCCTCGTCGACTTAATTTGAGGGCTGTTGGTAAGCAATCTTCTTATAAAAACAATGGTACCCTATCCCAATTAATTTTGAATCTATTCACGGGTAGATACTACAAACTACTACAAACATAAACTTACCTTGAATGTCTCTCCAACCTGTATGTCTAGCTCGAAATAGGCGACAGAACACCAGTATTCTGGAGGAGGCTGGCTAGACAGGAGTCCGCCCATGTTGACTCCATTCTCCATCTGGCCGTTGGTCCAGAAGTTGGTTCTCTTGTCGGGCGGTTGCATCGATTGTGTGTATATCAGCGTATTGGTGCCACCGCTCCAGTTGTTCTCTGTGCCCGGCTGTGCCATTGAGACATTCTGTTGTTGCTGATTGTCCTGGACATTACCCATGTTTCCTACCTGGATGGGAGAATTGTTCGAGTTGCCATCATGGTTGATCCTGGAAGGAACGATTGGAGAATTGTTTCCTGAAAAAAGACCACAATTAATTTGACATGACTATTTGAAATTGTTTAAAAAGTAAAGTATCATTTACAGGCATTTTTATTGTGTTGAAATATAGGGTTTTTGCATGTGACAGCATTAAGAGTAGCGTTAAATACGAGTACTCCCGCGTTTTCTTACTCATCAGATCTTTCGACGTTACTCTGAGCTCCACGGTATTCACATTTAGATCAACCGACTCCATTGTGAGGTCCGCCGTTTTCTCACTCACTCATTGCCAAAGTTCTTTGTGCCTCGTCGACTTAATTTGAGGGCTGTTGGTAAGCAATCTTCTTATAAAAACAATGGTACCCTATCCCAATTAATTTTGAATCTATTCACGGGTAGATACTACAAACTACTACAAACATAAACTTACCTTGAATGTCTCTCCAACCTGTATGTCTAGCTCGAAATAGGCGACAGAACACCAGTATTCTGGAGGAGGCTGGCTAGACAGGAGTCCGCCCATGTTGACTCCATTCTCCATCTGGCCGTTGGTCCAGAAGTTGGTTCTCTTGTCGGGCGGTTGCATCGATTGTGTGTATATCAGCGTATTGGTGCCACCGCTCCAGTTGTTCTCTGTGCCCGGCTGTGCCATTGAGACATTCTGTTGTTGCTGATTGTCCTGGACATTACCCATGTTTCCTACCTGGATGGGAGAATTGTTCGAGTTGCCATCATGGTTGATCCTGGAAGGAACGATTGGAGAATTGTTTCCTGAAAAAAGACCACAATTAATTTGACATGACTATTTGAAATTGTTTAAAAAGTAAAGTATCATTTACAGGCATTTTTATTGTGTTGAAATATAGGGTTTTTGCATGTGACAGCATTAAGAGTAGCGTTAAATACGAGTACTCCCGCGTTTTCTTACTCAGATCTTTCGACGTTACTCTGAGCTCCACGGTATTCACATTTAGATCAACCGACTCCATTGTGAGGTCCGCCGTTTTCTCACTCACTCATTGCCAAAGTTCTTTGTGCCTCGTCGACTTAATTTGAGGGCTGTTGGTAAGCAATCTTCTTATAAAAACAATGGTACCCTATCCCAATTAATTTTGAATCTATTCACGGGTAGATACTACAAACTACTACAAACATAAACTTACCTTGAATGTCTCTCCAACCTGTATGTCTAGCTCGAAATAGGCGACAGAACACCAGTATTCTGGAGGAGGCTGGCTAGACAGGAGTCCGCCCATGTTGACTCCATTCTCCATCTGGCCGTTGGTCCAGAAGTTGGTTCTCTTGTCGGGCGGTTGCATCGATTGTGTGTATATCAGCGTATTGGTGCCACCGCTCCAGTTGTTCTCTGTGCCCGGCTGTGCCATTGAGACATTCTGTTGTTGCTGATTGTCCTGGACATTACCCATGTTTCCTACCTGGATGGGAGAATTGTTCGAGTTGCCATCATGGTTGATCCTGGAAGGAACGATTGGAGAATTGTTTCCTGAAAAAAGACCACAATTAATTTGACATGACTATTTGAAATTGTTTAAAAAGTAAAGTATCATTTACAGGCATTTTTATTGTGTTGAAATATAGGGTTTTTGCATGTGACAGCATTAAGAGTAGCGTTAAATACGAGTACTCCCGCGTTTTCTTACTCATCAGATCTTTCGACGTTACTCTGAGCTCCACGGTATTCACATTTAGATCAACCGACTCCATTGTGAGGTCCGCCGTTTTCTCACTCACTCATTGCCAAAGTTCTTTGTGCCTCGTCGACTTAATTTGAGGGCTGTTGGTAAGCAATCTTCTTATAAAAACAATGGTACCCTATCCCAATTAATTTTGAATCTATTCACGGGTAGATACTACAAACTACTACAAACATAAACTTACCTTGAATGTCTCTCCAACCTGTATGTCTAGCTCGAAATAGGCGACAGAACACCAGTATTCTGGAGGAGGCTGGCTAGACAGGAGTCCGCCCATGTTGACTCCATTCTCCATCTGGCCGTTGGTCCAGAAGTTGGTTCTCTTGTCGGGCGGTTGCATCGATTGTGTGTATATCAGCGTATTGGTGCCACCGCTCCAGTTGTTCTCTGTGCCCGGCTGTGCCATTGAGACATTCTGTTGTTGCTGATTGTCCTGGACATTACCCATGTTTCCTACCTGGATGGGAATTGTTCGAGTTGCCATCATGGTTGATCCTGGAAGGAACGATTGGAGAATTGTTTCCTGAAAAAAGACCACAATTAATTTGACATGACTATTTGAAATTGTTTAAAAAGTAAAGTATCATTTACAGGCATTTTTATTGTGTTGAAATATAGGGTTTTTGCATGTGACAGCATTAAGAGTAGCGTTAAATACGAGTACTCCCGCGTTTTCTTACTCATCAGATCTTTCGACGTTACTCTGAGCTCCACGGTATTCACATTTAGATCAACCGACTCCATTGTGAGGTCCGCCGTTTTCTCACTCACTCATTGCCAAAGTTCTTTGTGCCTCGTCGACTTAATTTGAGGGCTGTTGGTAAGCAATTCTTATAAAAACAATGGTACCCTATCCCAATTAATTTTGAATCTATTCACGGGTAGATACTACAAACTACTACAAACATAAACTTACCTTGAATGTCTCTCCAACCTGTATGTCTAGCTCGAAATAGGCGACAGAACACCAGTATTCTGGAGGAGGCTGGCTAGACAGGAGTCCGCCCATGTTGACTCCATTCTCCATCTGGCCGTTGGTCCAGAAGTTGGTTCTCTTGTCGGGCGGTTGCATCGATTGTGTGTATATCAGCGTATTGGTGCCACCGCTCCAGTTGTTCTCTGTGCCCGGCTGTGCCATTGAGACATTCTGTTGTTGCTGATTGTCCTGGACATTACCCATGTTTCCTACCTGGATGGGAGAATTGTTCGAGTTGCCATCATGGTTGATCCTGGAAGGAACGATTGGAGAATTGTTTCCTGAAAAAAGACCACAATTAATTTGACATGACTATTTGAAATTGTTTAAAAAGTAAAGTATCATTTACAGGCATTTTTATTGTGTTGAAATATAGGGTTTTTGCATGTGACAGCATTAAGAGTAGCGTTAAATACGAGTACTCCCGCGTTTTCTTACTCAGATCTTTCGACGTTACTCTGAGCTCCACGGTATTCACATTTAGATCAACCGACTCCATTGTGAGGTCCGCCGTTTTCTCACTCACTCATTGCCAAAGTTCTTTGTGCCTCGTCGACTTAATTTGAGGGCGTACTACTATCATTAAATCCCAACCGAACCTTATCTCATTTGAGCGTAGTAGAATTCAATGAGACCTCTGGCGGAAAAAATTGTAATTGAAGCAACGAGTAAAACAATTCGTTTTGCATTGTTTTTATTCTAATTTTTGTCTTCATTGCAGATCAAGTTTGATTTTTTGTGTACCTTTTTTAAAGTTCAATACTTTGAATTATGTCGCTGCATAATCGAAACTGTTCTGTATTTGGTTGCACTAGCCGTAAAGGGAAAATCCCGATTTATCTTTCCATAAATTTCCTTCCATGGGAAGAATGGTAAATATTGAAAATGCGTTTGGAGTTATAGAAAATATATCTCAAAGAAAGGCTTGGGCAATGAAACTAAAAATGGGGAAACCAGTTACAGGTAGTATGTCCATTTTAAAAGGGAAGACTACTATAGTCAAGGTTAGTACCAAGTGTGTAATAGTTATAAGTTAATAGTGGATGGTATAGTTTATATTTCTGAAGGTGAACAATATATAAATGATGAACATATTCTTCAGGTTTTAGTAAGAAAAAGTATATTCTTTTAAATGCAGTACCTTCCTTAAAACTACCACAGTCAAGCCACGAAGTATGTTCCAGAAAATAAGTCGGTATTAAAAATCTCGAATAATACTCAACACAAACGTACCTTTCCCTGCAACTTTTGTAGATATCAGTATATCAAAAATGAAATAAAACACGAAATCAGACCTAAAACTAAACAGTTCATTGAACGCTTGTTGTACTTTTCACAAACATCAACCATACCTATTACTCCAAAAATAAAAATATTAGGAGTCAAAATTTAGTTCAACAACACAAAGCACTAAAGCACAATCAAAGAAAAAGCAAAAGTTTTACAAAACACACACTGAATAATAATAATAATAATAAATGTATTTAAGGCCATCGACCTGAGTCCTTCAGCCACACACTGAAAATAACTAAAACAGCAAAATAAAACCACTCAAATATCAAAGGGCTTATACGGCATCTGATTTGTTTTACTCGTTGCTCAGATGACATTGACATTTCAGAGCGCCACCTATCGAATTCTACTTTTCCCATTAGTATACTCTCACAACAACTTAAGTTCGGTGGTAGGAACTTTAACCAATGGGAATCGACGTGTGAAAAAACGTCATCATTGCTAAACACGGCGTGAATTCTAAGAATTATCAGATCTGGTAAGATTCATTTTGCATATTGGTTTATTTCCAAATTCAAATCGACGAAATAAACGTAACACATTCTAAACTATTCAACCCACCTGTCATATTTTGAACCATTGGAGGTTTATTCTCTGGAGCTATAGTCGTATCTGCAGTTGTATAAATCTTGGTGATTATTATGACCAGAGACCAAATGCAACGTTGTTGACCCAGGAGAATTTTGTTGTGAGGTGTTGATCTGTGTGAAAACTGTACCGCCCATATGTCCCATCTGCATATGAGGCAGCCACTGGTTATTTCTGTTGTCCGTATTTTTCTCCATTTTATTCCCTTGCAAAGTACGAGTTGGGGAGTTGTAAATTTGATTTGTGTCTGATGTGGGGGGTGCTGGAAGAGCGTTCATCTGGAAATTCTGCTGGAATGGATGGTGTTGAATGGTCTGAGGAGCGTTCTTGTTTATTTCATTATCAACCTCCATGCTTGAACCAGGAACGGGACCCACCGTGTATTCATCCTTCACCATGCGAGGAGCTCCTGAAAAAGTAAACTTCAATATATTTCAATATTCAGGACATGTTTGCCTTAGTTCAGCAAAACTGGATCTAGTGAATTTGAAACATTCTAATTGAGCAAACTTCTTTCATAAGTTCCTATTGAAACAGAAAGATGTTAAAAATGAAATATCCTAGTTTTCATGAGATTCACAGATTAACTAAATTGATACATGTCTCAATTCTACACTCACCAGCAAAAAAAACTCGGCCACCTAAAATTTGCCTAAGTTCCTTGTCCAAGAACTTTACTAATTAATCGATTCATCAATGTCAATTGTTTTTACATCAAGATGTAGATAAATTCTTTGGTATTTATACAGCTGAAAAGAAGCCATTTATTTGTGACCTAAATTCTCAACACCCTGTGGAACAGTCTGGGAAATTTGTAGATTGAACGCTTAGTTTTTTCAGTTTTTATTTCACCTTGATATCTTGATTTCTTTCGAAGACACACATATTCAGAAAAAGCCTGGGATTTTATAAACACACCAAGCTCACTTGATGAAATTGAAAGTTTTTGCCGAAAATTTAGGACAAATTAAGATGTTCTTAAGCTTCATTTCAAAACAAAAATCAAGTCTTTACATGAAAAATTAGAAAAGTAAATGGTGAATTAGTATGTGCAGTTCTTGAGGAGACGAAAAATCTGATAATTCTCCTCAATAGAGCTTGGAGTTTTTATAAAATACAGGCTTTTCATTCGAATAGGTGAATCTTCAAAACGAAACAAGATATCGAGGTGAAATAAAAACTGAAAGAAGGCGAAAAAAATAGTCTTTGTAATAAACTGACCTTTGATTCAACAAATTTCCTAAACTGTTCCACAGGGTGTTAAGAATTAGGCTACAAATACATGGTTTCTTTACATCCTGTATGAATTTTTGGAAAACTTTTTTAAAGTTTGTTTTAATACCAAAGAATTTATCTATAATTTATCATAGAGACAATTGCAATCGGAAAATTACAGAAGTTCTTGGACAACAAACTTCAGCAAAACACAGTTTTTTGGACGGTGACCGTGGGTTTCACAAAGCTTGATCGGGCAATCAAATCGTTGATTTTGAATTAAGTCGATGGTTTATGTCAAAAATGAACTGAAAATTGCACAGAAATGATGACATTTCAATAATCAAGGTGTTTTGAGTTTTGTGAAACACGGCTTAAGAGTACATATATTTCCCCTATCTAATTTTTCTCTCATCAGCTATGAAATGCAGAAAGAATTAATTATAAGTGAGAATCTATGTCACACTGAAATTATAAGTGAAAACTAACCTGATTGTAGAGTTAGCCCACACAAGTCTATCCCTGGCGAAACTACCCTCTCATAGTGATAAGGATTCACGCACACAGAGTCACATTTTAGGTCAAACGCGAACTGACAATGTTTAACATGCTTCAATTCATTTTTGTGCAAGTCACTCCATCTCCAAATTCTTGCATATATCACATGGGGAAATCCTTTCCTTCCAGCCACCTAGATGAAATAAAAAGGAACCATAAAACCAAATAAATAAACATTTATTAGTGGAATTTTTTGAAGTTATTCCAAGAACAGTTATACGGAGTCAATCATAGAAACAAATAGCTTTACATTTCTTGACAACATATGTATTAGGTGTTAACAATGATAATTATTTTGGGTATTTTGTCATCTTAGATTTAATAGTATATTATGCAACGCAGAGCGTATAATGATAGATATTATTCATGAGGTGAAGTTTAGGCTACGAGCTGTAGGCAAGTGGCCCAAATCATTCTTTATTCATTTATTTGGTTTAAAACATCCTAGGATGCTGTCCGATACCCAATTGCCAGTATCTTCTACTGTTGCACTAATTCATGTGCTTTTTGGTCTTCCTCTTTTGATGTTTTCCAGTTGTATCCATCTCATCTTTTTCTGGAAATCTATTCTCTGTCATTCTTTGCACATGTCCATACCATACCAGCTGCTTCCATTCTATATATTCCGTGACTATCTCATTTATTTCCATATTCTCCCAAGTGAATAACAGCCATTATACACAAGTAGCATTCTATAATTTATCCACGACTACTGAATATATTTCTTGAAGATTTTTACCTTTCTATAACAATTGTTGTTTATTATAATATTCGGCTATCGATTTCGGAATTATTCCATCATCAGGCCAGCTGAAAGTATACAAATGTAGAACATGTATTTATTTAGGTGAGAGTATGCAACTTACTGTCTTGAATTAAAATGAACATAAACTGTTTAAAAACATTTAAAATGGTCTTCTCTTGTTAGAATTGTTAAAAATTTTGAACTCTAGTCAACTTTTATTACCGGTATATCTTTCTTGTAGGAATGTCAACTGAATATGGAACTATAGGATATGTGCGAAATGTGTAATATATTATTATTATTTATTCGGGTTAAAACATCCTAAAGATATTGTCCGATTCCCAATTGCCAATGCCTTCTATTGTTGTAGTCTTCATCATTTAGTCCTCCTTCACTCATTGATTTTCTTATTCCACTAATCCATGTCGTTCTTGGTCTTCCTCTTTTCCTGTTTTCCGAGGTATCCATCTCATCACTTTCTTTGGTAATCTAAAGGCTACTATTGGGTTTTTTAACATTTCACCATTTTTATGAGTATCGAGGAGTTAGCCCGATGCCTCAACCTCCAACCTGGAGGGACAGCGTTTGATTTCAGAGTATCGTTCTCTTAGGTAAATTGCTTTCTCTACAGCTAATGAACTTTACCTGCCCAGTCTGTTGGTCTTCTAACTACATATATTTTTTCACACAAAAATCGCATAATACATCAATTATTACAAAAAGTTGGTGCTATAGGATCAAAAGAAATATTTTTATGAGATGTCTGTGAATCTAAACTTGGAATTTCATCTTATTTGGAGTAAATTATGAAGAATATTGACTTGTAATTTTGACATTCAACTGACAATTCATCAATCATTTTTGTGATCAAAATGTGTAATATGTTATTAAAAAAAAAAAAAAATGTGTAAATATGTGTAATATGTTATTAAAAAAAAAAATTAACAATTCTAACAAGAGAAGACCATTTTAAATGTTTTTAAACAGTTTATGTTCATTTTAATTCAAGACTGTAAGTTGCATACTCTCACCTAAATAAATACATGTTCTACATTTGTATACTTTCAGCTGGCCTGATGATGGAATAATTCCGAAATCGATAGCTGAAGATTATAATAAACAATAATAGTGTGTTTTATTTTATTTTACATTTCTTTATTTGCTAGAAGACTTTCGCTCTTCTGTCGGCTAGCGACAAGATCGTAGAATACCCTGTAGAATAAGTCTGGTTTGCGCCAATAGATTGCATTGCCATAATATGTGCTTGTGTTTTCTGTGGCCGATCCACACAACCTACAGATTTTTGAGATTTCCATTCTATCTTGTGCAGGTGACATCTAAAGAAAGAGTGACCTGTGAGAATTAACTCATTTTTTGACAAAGATAGAGCTCGACGAGCCTCTTTTGAAGCAAGGATCAGTCTCTCTCTTCGTTTTCCTTTGACCAAGAGTGTTTCTCTTTTTTTTTTTCCTAATTCTGTTTGAATAAAGCGTGCAGCATTTTAGCTATAACAATTAAAGTAATACTGAAAATGATCGAACATGACTCAGCATTTCTCCACAGAGTGTTGTGGGCTTTGTTGTCACTAGTAGAACACACATAAGCTACATTCTTCCTTAATGGTCGGAATTCTTTATACGTGAGCAGGTTCAAACTTAGAATTTCGAAGATTCACTAGTTATTCAGAGGAGTAAATTTCTTGAAGCAGAATATTTCATAAAAACGATTTTTGGTGAGTTCTATCACTTGCCATCACCTTTGAAGACTCCCCAGCACGTGTTACGAGTAGAAATCTAATCTGTCAGGGAAACAAGATGAAAAATTGTCGTTTTGAACATATTACAAGTTGACTAAGTGCAATTATATATTTGATAGTAATAGAAACTGTTGGTAAGCAATCTTCTTATAAAAACAATGGTACCCTATCCCAATTAATTTGAATCTATTCACGGGTAGATACTACAAACTACTACAAACATAAACTTACCTTGAATGTCTCTCCAACCTGTATGTCTAGCTCGAAATAGGCGACAGAACACCAGTATTCTGGAGGAGGCTGGCTAGACAGGAGTCCGCCCATGTTGACTCCATTCTCCATCTGGCCGTTGGTCCAGAAGTTGGTTCTCTTGTCGGGCGGTTGCATCGATTGGTGTATATCAGCGTATTGGTGCCACCGCTCCAGTTGTTCTCTGTGCCCGGCTGTGCCATTGAGACATTCTGTTTGTTGCTGATTGTCCTGGACATTACCCATGTTTCCTACCTGGATGGGAGAATTGTTCGAGTTGCCATCATGGTTGATCCTGGAAGGAACGATTGGAGAATTGTTTCCTGAAAAAAGACCACAATTAATTTCACATGACTATTTGAAATTGTTTAAAAAGTAAAGTATCATTTACAGGCATTTTTATTGTGTTGAAATATAGGGTTTTTGCATGTGACAGCATTAAGAGTAGCGTTAAATACGAGTACTCCCGCGTTTTCTTACTCAGATCTTTCGACGTTACTCTGAGCTCCACGGTATTCACATTTAGATCAACCGACTCCATTGTGAGGTCCGCCGTTTTCTCACTCACTCATTGCCAAAGTTCTTTGTGCCTCGTCGACTTAATTTGAGGGCTGTTGGTAAGCAATCTTCTTATAAAAACAATGGTACCCTATCCCAATTAATTTTGAATCTATTCACGGGTAGATACTACAAACTACTACAAAACATAAACTTACCTTGAATGTCTCTCCAACCTGTATGTCTAGCTCGAAATAGGCGACAGAACACCAGTATTCTGGAGGAGGCTGGCTAGACAGGAGTCCGCCCATGTTGACTCCATTCTCCATCTGGCCGTTGGTCCAGAAGTTGGTTCTCTTGTCGGGCGGTTGCATCGATTGTGTGTATATCAGCGTATTGGTGCCACCGCTCCAGTTGTTCTCTGTGCCCGGCTGTGCCATTGAGACATTCTGTTGTTGCTGATTGTCCTGGACATTACCCATGTTTCCTACCTGGATGGGAGAATTGTTCGAGTTGCCATCATGGTTGATCCTGGAAGGAACGATTGGAGAATTGTTTCCTGAAAAAAGACCACAATTAATTTGACATGACTATTTGAAACATTTACAGGCATTTTTATTGTGTTGAAATATAGGGTTTTTGCATGTGACAGCATTAAGAGTAGCGTTAAATACGAGTACTCCCGCGTTTTCTTACTCAGATCTTTCGACGTTACTCTGAGCTCCACGGTATTCACATTTAGATCAACCGACTCCATTGTGAGGTCCGCCGTTTTCTCACTCACTCACTCATTGCCAAAGTTCTTTGTGCCTCGTCGACTTAATTTGAGGGCGTACTACTATCATTAAATCCCAACCGAACCTTATCTCATTTGAGCGTAGTAGAATTCAATGAGACCTCTGGCGGAAAAAATTGTAATTGAAGCAACGAGTAAAACAATTCGTTTTGCATTGTTTTTATTCTAATTTTTGTCTTCATTGCAGATCAAGTTTGATTTTTTGTGTACCTTTTTTAAAGTTCAATACTTTGAATTATGTCGCTGCATAATCGAAACTGTTCTGTATTTGGTTGCACTAGCCGTAAAGGGAAAAATCCCGATTTATCTTTCCATAAATTTCCTTCCATGGGAAGAATGGTAAATATTGAAAATGCGTTTGGAGTTATAGAAAATATATCTCAAAGAAAGGCTTGGGCAATGAAACTAAAAATGGGGAAACCAGTTACAGGTAGTATGTCCATTTTAAAAGGGAAGACTACTATAGTCAAGGTTAGTACCAAGTGTGTAATAGTTATAAGTTAATAGTGGATGGTATAGTTATATTTCTGAAGGTGAACAATATATAAATGATGAACATATTCTTCAGGTTTTAGTAAGAAAAAGTATATTCTTTTAAATGCAGTACCTTCCTTAAAACTACCACAGTCAAGCCACGAAGTATGTTCCAGAAAATAAGTCGGTATTAAAAATCTCGAATAATACTCAACACAAACGTACCTTTCCCTGCAACTTTTGTAGATATCAGTATATCAAAAATGAAATAAAACACGAAATCAGACCTAAAACTAAACAGTTCATTGAACGCTTGTTGTACTTTTCACAAACATCAACCATACCTATTACTCCAAAAATAAAATATTAGGAGTCAAATTTAGTTCAACAACACAAAGCACTAAAGCACAATCAAAGAAAAAGCAAAAGTTTTACAAACACACACTGAATAATAATAATAATAATAAATGTATTTAAGGCCATCGACCTGAGTCCTTCAGCCACACACTGAAAATAACTAAAACAGCAAAATAAAACCACTCAAATATCAAGGGCTTATACGGCATCTGATTTGTTTACTCGTTGCTCAGATGACATTGACATTTCAGAGCGCCACCTATCGAATTCTACTTTTCCCATTAGTATACTCTCACAACAACTTAAGTTCGGTGGTAGGAACTTTAACCAATGGGAATCGACGTGTGAAAAAACGTCATCATTGCTAAACACGGCATGAATTCTAAGAATTATCAGATCTGGTAAGATTCATTTTGCATATTGGTTTATTTCCAAATTCAAATCGACGAAATAAACGTAACACATTCTAAACTATTCAACCCACCTGTCATATTTTGAACCATTGGAGGTTTATTCTCTGGAGCTATAGTCGTATCTGCAGTTGTATAAATCTGGTGATTATTATGACCAGAGACCAAATGCAACGTTGTTGACCCAGGAGAATTTTGTTGTGAGGTGTTGATCTGTGTGAAAACTGTACCGCCCATATGTCCCATCTGCATATGAGGCAGCCACTGGTTATTTCTGTTGTCCGTATTTTTCTCTCATTTTATTCCCTTGCAAAGTACGAGTTGGGGAGTTGTAAATTTGATTTGTGTCTGATGTGGGGGGTGCTGGAAGAGCGTTCATCTGGAAATTCTGCTGGAATGGATGGTGTTGAATGGTCTGAGGAGCGTTCTTGTTTATTTCATTATCAACCTCCATGCTTGAACCAGGAACGGGACCCACCGTGTATTCATCCTTCACCATGCGAGGAGCTCCTGAAAAAAGTAAACTTCAATATATTTCAATATTCAGGACATGTTTGCCTTAGTTCAGCAAAACTGGATCTAGTGAATTTGAAACATTCTAATTGAGCAAACTTCTTTCATAAGTTCCTATTGAAACAGAAAGATGTTAAAAATGAAATATCCTAGTTTTCATGAGATTCACAGATTAACTAATTGATACATGTCTCAATTCTACACTCACCAGCAAAAAAAACTCGGCCACCTAAAATTTGCCTAAGTTCCTTGTCCAAGAACTTTACTAATTAATCGATTCATCAATGTCAATTGTTTTTACATCAAGATGTAGATAAATTCTTTGGTATTTATACAGCTGAAAAGAAGCCATTTATTTGTGACCTAAATTCTCAACACCCTGTGGAACAGTCTGGAAATTTGTAGATTGAACGCTTAGTTTTTTCAGTTTTTATTTCACCTTGATATCTTGATTTCTTTCGAAGACACACATATTCAGAAAAAGCCTGGGATTTTATAAACACACCAAGCTCACTTGATGAAATTGAAAGTTTTTGCCGAAAATTTAGGACAAATTAAGATGTTCTTAAGCTTCATTTCAAAACAAAAATCAAGTCTTTACATGAAAAATTAGAAAAGTAAATGGTGAATTAGTATGTGCAGTTCTTGAGGAGACGAAAAATCTGATAATTCTCCTCAATAGAGCTTGGAGTTTTTTAAAAATAACAGGCTTTCATTCGAATAGGTGAATCTTCAAAACGAAACAAGATATCGAGGTGAAATAAAAACTGAAAGAAGGCGAAAAAAATAGTCTTTGTAATAAACTGACCTTTGATTCAACAAATTTCCTAAACTGTTCCACAGGGTGTTAAGAAATTAGGCTACAAATACATGGTTTCTTTACATCCTGTATGAATTTTTGGAAAACTTTTTTAAAGTTTTTTAATACCAAAGAATTTATCTATAATTTATCATAGAGACAATTGCAATCGGTGAAAAATTACAGAAGTTCTTGGACAACAAACTTCAGCAAAACACAGTTTTTTGGACGGTGACCGTGGGTTTCACAAAGCTTGATCGGGCAATCAAATCGTTGATTTTGAATTAAGTCGATGGTTTATGTCAAAAATGAACTGCAAATTGCACAGAAATGATGACATTTCAATAATCAAGGTGTTTTGAGTTTTGTGAAACACGGCTTAAGAGTACATATATTTCCCCTATCTAATTTTTCTCTCATCAGCTATGAAATGCAGAAAGAATTAATTATAAGTGAGAATCTATGTCACACTGAAATTATAAGTGAAAACTAACCTGATTGTAGAGTTAGCCACACAAGTCTATCCCTGGCGAAACTACCCTCTCATAGTGATAAGGATTCACGCACACAGAGTCACATTTTAGGTCAAACGCGAACTGACAATGTTTAACATGCTTCAATTCATTTTTGTGCAAGTCACTCCATCTCCAAATTCTTGCATATATCACATGGGGAAATCCTTTCCTTCCAGCCACCTAGATGAAATAAAAAGGAACCATAAAACCAAATAAATAAACATTTATTAGTGGAATTTTTTGAAGTTATTCCAAGAACAGTTATACGGAGTCAATCATAGAAACAAATAGCTTTACATTTCTTGACAACATATGTATTAGGTGTTAACAATGATAATTATTTGGGTATTTTGTCATCTTAGATTTTAATAGTATATTATGCAACGAGCGTATAATGATAGATATTATTCATGAGGTGAAGTTTAGGCTACGAGCTGTAGGCAAGTGGCCCAATCATTCTTTATTCATTTATTTGGTTTAAAAACATCCTAGGATGCTGTCCGATACCCAATTGCCAGTATCTTCTACTGTTGCACTAATTCATGTGCTTTTTGGTCTTCCTCTTTTGATGTTTTTCCAGTTGTATCCATCTCATCACTTTTTCTGGAAATCTATTCTCTGTCATTCTTTGCACATGTCCATACCATACCAGCTGCTTCCATTCTATATATTCCGTGACTATCTCATTTATTTCCATATTCTCCCAAGTGAATAACAGCCATTATACACAAGTAGCATTCTATAATTTATCCACGACTACTGAATATATTTCTTGAAGATTTTTACCTTTCTATAACAATTGTTGTTTATTATAATATTCGGCTATCGATTTCGAATTATTCCATCATCAGGCCAGCTGAAAGTATACAAATGTAGAACATGTATTTATTTAGGTGAGAGTATGCAACTTACTGTCTTGAATTAAAATGAACATAAACTGTTTAAAAACATTTAAAATGGTCTTCTCTTGTTAGAATTGTTAAATTTTGAACTCTAGTCAACTTTTATTACCGGTATATCTTTCTTGTAGGAATGTCAACTGAATATGGAACTATAGGATATGTGCGAAATGTGTAATATATTATTATTATTTATTCGGGTTAAAACATCCTAAAGATATTGTCCGATTCCCAATTGCCAATGCCTTCTATTGTTGTAGTCTTCATCATTTAGTCCTCCTTCACTTATTGATTTTCTTATTCCACTAATCCATGTCGTTCTTGGTCTTCCTCTTTTCCTGTTTTCCGAGGTATCCATCTCATCACTTTCTTTGGTAATCTAAAGGCTACTATTGGGTTTTTTAACATTTCACCATTTTTATGAGTATCGAGGAGTTAGCCCGATGCCTCAACCCCCCCTGGAGGGCCAGCGTTTGATTTCAGAGTATCGTTCTCTTAGGTAAATTGCTTTCTCTGCAGCTAATGAACTTTACCTGCCCAGCCTGTTGGTCTTCTAACTACATATATTTTTTCACACAAAAATCGCATAATACATCAATTATTACAAAAAGTTGGTGCTATAGGATCAAAAGGAATATTTTTATGCGATATCCGTGAATCTAAACTTGGAATTTCATCTTATTTGGAGTAAATTATGAAGAATATTGACTTGTAATTTTGACATTCAACTGACAATTCATCAATCATTTTTGTGATCAAAATGTGTAATATGTTATTAAAAAAAAAAAAATGTGTAAATATGTGTAATATGTTATTAAAAAAAAAAATTAACAATTCTAACAAGAGAAGACCATTTTAAATGTTTTTAAACAGTTTATGTTCATTTTAATTCAAGACTGTAAGTTGCATACTCTCACCTAAATAAATACATGTTCTACATTTGTATACTTTCAGCTGGCCTGATGATGGAATAATTCCGAAATCGATAGCTGAAGATTATAATAAACAATAATAGTGTGTTTTATTTTATTTTACATTTCTTTATTTGCTAGAAGACTTTCGCTCTTCTGTCGGCTAGCGACAAGATCGTAGAATACCCTGTAGAATAAGTCTGGTTTGCGCCAATAGATTGCATTGCCATAATATGTGCTTGTGTTTTCTGTGGCCGATCCACACAACCTACAGATTTTTGAGATTTCCATTCTATCTTGTGCAGGTGACATCTAAAGAAAGAGTGACCTGTGAGAATTAACTCATTTTTTGACAAAGATAGAGCTCGACGAGCCTCTTTTGAAGCAAGGATCAGTCTCTTCGTTTTCCTTTGACCAAGAGTGTTTCTCTTTTTTTTCCTAATTCTGTTTGAATAAAGCGTGCAGCATTTTAGCTATAACAATTAAAGTAATACTGAAAATGATCGAACATGACTCAGCATTTCTCCACAGAGTGTTGTGGGCTTTGTTGTCACTAGTAGAACACACATAAGCTACATTCTTCCTTAATGGTCGGAATTCTTTATACGTGAGCAGGTTCAAACTTAGAATTTCGAAGATTCACTAGTTATTCAGAGGAGTAAATTTCTTGAAGCAGAATATTTCATAAAAACGATTTTTGGTGAGTTCTATCACTTGCCATCACCTTTGAAGACTCCCCAGCACGTGTTACGAGTAGAAATCTAATCTGTCAGGGAAACAAGATGAAAAATTGTCGTTTTGAACATATTACAAGTTGACTAAGTGCAATTATATATTTGATAGTAATAGAAACTGTTGGTAAGCAATCTTCTTATAAAAACAATGGTACCCTATCCCAATTAATTTTGAATCTATTCACGGGTAGATACTACAAACTACTACAAACATAAACTTACCTTGAATGTCTCTCCAACCTGTATGTCTAGCTCGAAATAGGCGACAGAACACCAGTATTCTGGAGGAGGCTGGCTAGACAGGAGTCCGCCCATGTTGACTCCATTCTCCATCTGGCCGTTGGTCCAGAAGTTGGTTCTCTTGTCGGGCGGTTGCATCGATTGTGTGTATATCAGCGTATTGGTGCCACCGCTCCAGTTGTTCTCTGTGCCCGGCTGTGCCATTGAGACATTCTGTTGTTGCTGATTGTCCTGGACATTACCCATGTTTCCTACCTGGATGGGAGAATTGTTCGAGTTGCCATCATGGTTGATCCTGGAAGGAACGATTGGAGAATTGTTTCCTGAAAAAAGACCACAATTAATTTGACATGACTATTTGAAATTGTTTAAAAAGTAAAGTATCATTTACAGGCATTTTTATTGTGTTGAAATATAGGGTTTTTGCATGTGACAGCATTAAGAGTAGCGTTAAATACGAGTACTCCCGCGTTTTCTTACTCACAGATCTTTCGACGTTACTCTGAGCTCCACGGTATTCACATTTAGATCAACCGACTCCATTGTGAGGTCCGCCGTTTTCTCACTCACTCATTGCCAAAGTTCTTTGTGCCTCGTCGACTTAATTTGAGGGCTGTTGGTAAGCAATCTTCTTATAAAAACAATGGTACCCTATCCCAATTAATTTTGAATCTATTCACGGGTAGATACTACAAACTACTACAAACATAAACTTACCTTGAATGTCTCTCCAACCTGTATGTCTAGCTCGAAATAGGCGACAGAACACCAGTATTCTGGAGGAGGCTGGCTAGACAGGAGTCCGCCCATGTTGACTCCATTCTCCATCTGGCCGTTGGTCCAGAAGTTGGTTCTCTTGTCGGGCGGTTGCATCGATTGTGTGTATATCAGCGTATTGGTGCCACCGCTCCAGTTGTTCTCTGTGCCCGGCTGTGCCATTGAGACATTCTGTTGTTGCTGATTGTCCTGGACATTACCCATGTTTCCTACCTGGATGGGAGAATTGTTCGAGTTGCCATCATGGTTGATCCTGGAAGGAACGATTGGAGAATTGTTTCCTGAAAAAAGACCACAATTAATTTGACATGACTATTTGAAATTGTTTAAAAAGTAAAGTATCATTTACAGGCATTTTTATTGTGTTGAAATATAGGGTTTTTGCATGTGACAGCATTAAGAGTAGCGTTAAATACGAGTACTCCCGCGTTTTCTTACTCAGATCTTTCGACGTTACTCTGAGCTCCACGGTATTCACATTTAGATCAACCGACTCCATTGTGAGGTCCGCCGTTTTCTCACTCACTCATTGCCAAAGTTCTTTGTGCCTCGTCGACTTAATTTGAGGGCTGTTGGTAAGCAATCTTCTTATAAAACAATGGTACCCTATCCCAATTAATTTTGAATCTATTCACGGGTAGATACTACAAACTACTACAAACATAAACTTACCTTGAATGTCTCTCCAACCTGTATGTCTAGCTCGAAATAGGCGACAGAACACCAGTATTCTGGAGGAGGCTGGCTAGACAGGAGTCCGCCCATGTTGACTCCATTCTCCATCTGGCCGTTGGTCCAGAAGTTGGTTCTCTTGTCGGGCGGTTGCATCGATTGTGTGTATATCAGCGTATTGGTGCCACCGCTCCAGTTGTTCTCTGTGCCCGGCTGTGCCATTGAGACATTCTGTTGTTGCTGATTGTCCTGGACATTACCCATGTTTCCTACCTGGATGGGAGAATTGTTCGAGTTGCCATCATGGTTGATCCTGGAAGGAACGATTGGAGAATTGTTTCCTGAAAAAAGACCACAATTAATTTGACATGACTATTTGAAATTGTTTAAAAAGTAAAGTATCATTTACAGGCATTTTTATTGTGTTGAAATATAGGGTTTTTGCATGTGACAGCATTAAGAGTAGCGTTAAATACGAGTACTCCCGCGTTTTCTTACTCAGATCTTTCGACGTTACTCTGAGCTCCACGGTATTCACATTTAGATCAACCGACTCCATTGTGAGGTCCGCCGTTTTCTCACTCACTCATTGCCAAAGTTCTTTGTGCCTCGTCGACTTAATTTGAGGGCTGTTGGTAAGCAATCTTCTTATAAAAACAATGGTACCCTATCCCAATTAATTTTGAATCTATTCACGGGTAGATACTACAAACTACTACAAACATAAACTTACCTTGAATGTCTCTCCAACCTGTATGTCTAGCTCGAAATAGGCGACAGAACACCAGTATTCTGGAGGAGGCTGGCTAGACAGGAGTCCGCCCATGTTGACTCCATTCTCCATCTGGCCGTTGGTCCAGAAGTTGGTTCTCTTGTCGGGCGGTTGCATCGATTGTGTGTATATCAGCGTATTGGTGCCACCGCTCCAGTTGTTCTCTGTGCCCGGCTGTGCCATTGAGACATTCTGTTGTTGCTGATTGTCCTGGACATTACCCATGTTTCCTACCTGGATGGGAGAATTGTTCGAGTTGCCATCATGGTTGATCCTGGAAGGAACGATTGGAGAATTGTTTCCTGAAAAAAGACCACAATTAATTTGACATGACTATTTGAAACATTTACAGGCATTTTTATTGTGTTGAAATATAGGGTTTTTGCATGTGACAGCATTAAGAGTAGCGTTAAATACGAGTACTCCCGCGTTTTCTTACTCAGATCTTTCGACGTTACTCTGAGCTCCACGGTATTCACATTTAGATCAACCGACTCCATTGTGAGGTCCGCCGTTTTCTCACTCACTCATTGCCAAAGTTCTTTGTGCCTCGTCGACTTAATTTGAGGGCTGTTGGTAAGCAATCTTCTTATAAAAACAATGGTACCCTATCCCAATTAATTTTGAATCTATTCACGGGTAGATACTACAAACTACTACAAACATAAACTTACCTTGAATGTCTCTCCAACCTGTATGTCAGCTCGAAATAGGCGACAGAACACCAGTATTCTGGAGGAGGCTGGCTAGACAGGAGTCCGCCCATGTTGACTCCATTCTCCATCTGGCCGTTGGTCCAGAAGTTGGTTCTCTTGTCGGGCGGTTGCATCGATTGTGTGTATATCAGCGTATTGGTGCCACCGCTCCAGTTGTTCTCTGTGCCCGGCTGTGCCATTGAGACATTCTGTTGTTGCTGATTGTCCTGGACATTACCCATGTTTCCTACCTGGATGGGAGAATTGTTCGAGTTGCCATCATGGTTGATCCTGGAAGGAACGATTGGAGAATTGTTTCCTGAAAAAAGACCACAATTAATTTGACATGACTATTTGAAATTGTTTAAAAAGTAAAGTATCATTTACAGGCATTTTTATTGTGTTGAAATATAGGGTTTTTGCATGTGACAGCATTAAGAGTAGCGTTAAATACGAGTACTCCCGCGTTTTCTTACTCATCAGATCTTTCGACGTTACTCTGAGCTCCACGGTATTCACATTTAGATCAACCGACTCCATTGTGAGGTCCGCCGTTTTCTCACTCACTCATTGCCAAAGTTCTTTGTGCCTCGTCGACTTAATTTGAGGGCTGTTGGTAAGCAATCTTCTTATAAAAACAATGGTACCCTATCCCAATTAATTTTGAATCTATTCACGGGTAGATACTACAAACTACTACAAACATAAACTTACCTTGAATGTCTCTCCAACCTGTATGTCTAGCTCGAAATAGGCGACAGAACACCAGTATTCTGGAGGAGGCTGGCTAGACAGGAGTCCGCCCATGTTGACTCCATTCTCCATCTGGCCGTTGGTCCAGAAGTTGGTTCTCTTGTCGGGCGGTTGCATCGATTGTGTGTATATCAGCGTATTGGTGCCACCGCTCCAGTTGTTCTCTGTGCCCGGCTGTGCCATTGAGACATTCTGTTGTTGCTGATTGTCCTGGACATTACCCATGTTTCCTACCTGGATGGGAGAATTGTTCGAGTTGCCATCATGGTTGATCCTGGAAGGAACGATTGGAGAATTGTTTCCTGAAAAAAGACCACAATTAATTTGACATGACTATTTGAAATTGTTTAAAAAGTAAAGTATCATTTACAGGCATTTTTATTGTGTTGAAATATAGGGTTTTTGCATGTGACAGCATTAAGAGTAGCGTTAAATACGAGTACTCCCGCGTTTTCTTACTCATCAGATCTTTCGACGTTACTCTGAGCTCCACGGTATTCACATTTAGATCAACCGACTCCATTGTGAGGTCCGCCGTTTTCTCACTCACTCATTGCCAAAGTTCTTTGTGCCTCGTCGACTTAATTTGAGGGCTGTTGGTAAGCAATCTTCTTATAAAAACAATGGTACCCTATCCCAATTAATTTTGAATCTATTCACGGGTAGATACTACAAACTACTACAAACATAAACTTACCTTGAATGTCTCTCCAACCTGTATGTCTAGCTCGAAATAGGCGACAGAACACCAGTATTCTGGAGGAGGCTGGCTAGACAGGAGTCCGCCCATGTTGACTCCATTCTCCATCTGGCCGTTGGTCCAGAAGTTGGTTCTCTTGTCGGGCGGTTGCATCGATTGTGTGTATATCAGCGTATTGGTGCCACCGCTCCAGTTGTTCTCTGTGCCCGGCTGTGCCATTGAGACATTCTGTTGTTGCTGATTGTCCTGGACATTACCCATGTTTCCTACCTGGATGGGAGAATTGTTCGAGTTGCCATCATGGTTGATCCTGGAAGGAACGATTGGAGAATTGTTTCCTGAAAAAAGACCACAATTAATTTGACATGACTATTTGAAATTGTTTAAAAAGTAAAGTATCATTTACAGGCATTTTTATTGTGTTGAAATATAGGGTTTTTGCATGTGACAGCATTAAGAGTAGCGTTAAATACGAGTACTCCCGCGTTTTCTTACTCAGATCTTTCGACGTTACTCTGAGCTCCACGGTATTCACATTTAGATCAACCGACTCCATTGTGAGGTCCGCCGTTTTCTCACTCACTCATTGCCAAAGTTCTTTGTGCCTCGTCGACTTAATTTGAGGGCTGTTGGTAAGCAATCTTCTTATAAAAACAATGGTACCCTATCCCAATTAATTTTGAATCTATTCACGGGTAGATACTACAAACTACTACAAACATAAACTTACCTTGAATGTCTCTCCAACCTGTATGTCTAGCTCGAAATAGGCGACAGAACACCAGTATTCTGGAGGAGGCTGGCTAGACAGGAGTCCGCCCATGTTGACTCCATTCTCCATCTGGCCGTTGGTCCAGAAGTTGGTTCTCTTGTCGGGCGGTTGCATCGATTGTGTGTATATCAGCGTATTGGTGCCACCGCTCCAGTTGTTCTCTGTGCCCGGCTGTGCCATTGAGACATTCTGTTGTTGCTGATTGTCCTGGACATTACCCATGTTTCCTACCTGGATGGGAGAATTGTTCGAGTTGCCATCATGGTTGATCCTGGAAGGAACGATTGGAGAATTGTTTCCTGAAAAAAGACCACAATTAATTTGACATGACTATTTGAAATTGTTTAAAAAGTAAAGTATCATTTACAGGCATTTTTATTGTGTTGAAATATAGGGTTTTTGCATGTGACAGCATTAAGAGTAGCGTTAAATACGAGTACTCCCGCGTTTTCTTACTCAGATCTTTCGACGTTACTCTGAGCTCCACGGTATTCACATTTAGATCAACCGACTCCATTGTGAGGTCCGCCGTTTTCTCACTCACTCATTGCCAAAGTTCTTTGTGCCTCGTCGACTTAATTTGAGGGCTGTTGGTAAGCAATCTTCTTATAAAAACAATGGTACCCTATCCCAATTAATTTTGAATCTATTCACGGGTAGATACTACAAACTACTACAAACATAAACTTACCTTGAATGTCTCTCCAACCTGTATGTCTAGCTCGAAATAGGCGACAGAACACCAGTATTCTGGAGGAGGCTGGCTAGACAGGAGTCCGCCCATGTTGACTCCATTCTCCATCTGGCCGTTGGTCCAGAAGTTGGTTCTCTTGTCGGGCGGTTGCATCGATTGTGTGTATATCAGCGTATTGGTGCCACCGCTCCAGTTGTTCTCTGTGCCCGGCTGTGCCATTGAGACATTCTGTTGTTGCTGATTGTCCTGGACATTACCCATGTTTCCTACCTGGATGGGAGAATTGTTCGAGTTGCCATCATGGTTGATCCTGGAAGGAACGATTGGAGAATTGTTTCCTGAAAAAAGACCACAATTAATTTGACATGACTATTTGAAATTGTTTAAAAAGTAAAGTATCATTTACAGGCATTTTTATTGTGTTGAAATATAGGGTTTTTGCATGTGACAGCATTAAGAGTAGCGTTAAATACGAGTACTCCCGCGTTTTCTTACTCATCAGATCTTTCGACGTTACTCTGAGCTCCACGGTATTCACATTTAGATCAACCGACTCCATTGTGAGGTCCGCCGTTTTCTCACTCACTCATTGCCAAAGTTCTTTGTGCCTCGTCGACTTAATTTGAGGGCTGTTGGTAAGCAATCTTCTTATAAAAACAATGGTACCCTATCCCAATTAATTTTGAATCTATTCACGGGTAGATACTACAAACTACTACAAACATAAACTTACCTTGAATGTCTCTCCAACCTGTATGTCTAGCTCGAAATAGGCGACAGAACACCAGTATTCTGGAGGAGGCTGGCTAGACAGGAGTCCGCCCATGTTGACTCCATTCTCCATCTGGCCGTTGGTCCAGAAGTTGGTTCTCTTGTCGGGCGGTTGCATCGATTGTGTGTATATCAGCGTATTGGTGCCACCGCTCCAGTTGTTCTCTGTGCCCGGCTGTGCCATTGAGACATTCTGTTGTTGCTGATTGTCCTGGACATTACCCATGTTTCCTACCTGGATGGGAGAATTGTTCGAGTTGCCATCATGGTTGATCCTGGAAGGAACGATTGGAGAATTGTTTCCTGAAAAAAGACCACAATTAATTTGACATGACTATTTGAAATTGTTTAAAAAGTAAAGTATCATTTACAGGCATTTTTATTGTGTTGAAATATAGGGTTTTTGCATGTGACAGCATTAAGAGTAGCGTTAAATACGAGTACTCCCGCGTTTTCTTACTCAGATCTTTCGACGTTACTCTGAGCTCCACGGTATTCACATTTAGATCAACCGACTCCATTGTGAGGTCCGCCGTTTTCTCACTCACTCATTGCCAAAGTTCTTTGTGCCTCGTCGACTTAATTTGAGGGCTGTTGGTAAGCAATCTTCTTATAAAAACAATGGTACCCTATCCCAATTAATTTTGAATCTATTCACGGGTAGATACTACAAACTACTACAAACATAAACTTACCTTGAATGTCTCTCCAACCTGTATGTCTAGCTCGAAATAGGCGACAGAACACCAGTATTCTGGAGGAGGCTGGCTAGACAGGAGTCCGCCCATGTTGACTCCATTCTCCATCTGGCCGTTGGTCCAGAAGTTGGTTCTCTTGTCGGGCGGTTGCATCGATTGTGTGTATATCAGCGTATTGGTGCCACCGCTCCAGTTGTTCTCTGTGCCCGGCTGTGCCATTGAGACATTCTGTTGTTGCTGATTGTCCTGGACATTACCCATGTTTCCTACCTGGATGGGAGAATTGTTCGAGTTGCCATCATGGTTGATCCTGGAAGGAACGATTGGAGAATTGTTTCCTGAAAAAAGACCACAATTAATTTGACATGACTATTTGAAATTGTTTAAAAAGTAAAGTATCATTTACAGGCATTTTTATTGTGTTGAAATATAGGGTTTTTGCATGTGACAGCATTAAGAGTAGCGTTAAATACGAGTACTCCCGCGTTTTCTTACTCAGATCTTTCGACGTTACTCTGAGCTCCACGGTATTCACATTTAGATCAACCGACTCCATTGTGAGGTCCGCCGTTTTCTCACTCACTCATTGCCAAAGTTCTTTGTGCCTCGTCGACTTAATTTGAGGGCTGTTGGTAAGCAATCTTCTTATAAAAACAATGGTACCCTATCCCAATTAATTTTGAATCTATTCACGGGTAGATACTACAAACTACTACAAACATAAACTTACCTTGAATGTCTCTCCAACCTGTATGTCTAGCTCGAAATAGGCGACAGAACACCAGTATTCTGGAGGAGGCTGGCTAGACAGGAGTCCGCCCATGTTGACTCCATTCTCCATCTGGCCGTTGGTCCAGAAGTTGGTTCTCTTGTCGGGCGGTTGCATCGATTGTGTGTATATCAGCGTATTGGTGCCACCGCTCCAGTTGTTCTCTGTGCCCGGCTGTGCCATTGAGACATTCTGTTGTTGCTGATTGTCCTGGACATTACCCATGTTTCCTACCTGGATGGGAGAATTGTTCGAGTTGCCATCATGGTTGATCCTGGAAGGAACGATTGGAGAATTGTTTCCTGAAAAAAGACCACAATTAATTTGACATGACTATTTGAAATTGTTTAAAAAGTAAAGTATCATTTACAGGCATTTTTATTGTGTTGAAATATAGGGTTTTTGCATGTGACAGCATTAAGAGTAGCGTTAAATACGAGTACTCCCGCGTTTTCTTACTCATCAGATCTTTCGACGTTACTCTGAGCTCCACGGTATTCACATTTAGATCAACCGACTCCATTGTGAGGTCCGCCGTTTTCTCACTCACTCATTGCCAAAGTTCTTTGTGCCTCGTCGACTTAATTTGAGGGCTGTTGGTAAGCAATCTTCTTATAAAAACAATGGTACCCTATCCCAATTAATTTTGAATCTATTCACGGGTAGATACTACAAACTACTACAAACATAAACTTACCTTGAATGTCTCTCCAACCTGTATGTCTAGCTCGAAATAGGCGACAGAACACCAGTATTCTGGAGGAGGCTGGCTAGACAGGAGTCCGCCCATGTTGACTCCATTCTCCATCTGGCCGTTGGTCCAGAAGTTGGTTCTCTTGTCGGGCGGTTGCATCGATTGTGTGTATATCAGCGTATTGGTGCCACCGCTCCAGTTGTTCTCTGTGCCCGGCTGTGCCATTGAGACATTCTGTTGTTGCTGATTGTCCTGGACATTACCCATGTTTCCTACCTGGATGGGAGAATTGTTCGAGTTGCCATCATGGTTGATCCTGGAAGGAACGATTGGAGAATTGTTTCCTGAAAAAAGACCACAATTAATTTGACATGACTATTTGAAATTGTTTAAAAAGTAAAGTATCATTTACAGGCATTTTTATTGTGTTGAAATATAGGGTTTTTGCATGTGACAGCATTAAGAGTAGCGTTAAATACGAGTACTCCCGCGTTTTCTTACTCATCAGATCTTTCGACGTTACTCTGAGCTCCACGGTATTCACATTTAGATCAACCGACTCCATTGTGAGGTCCGCCGTTTTCTCACTCACTCATTGCCAAAGTTCTTTGTGCCTCGTCGACTTAATTTGAGGGCTGTTGGTAAGCAATCTTCTTATAAAAACAATGGTACCCTATCCCAATTAATTTTGAATCTATTCACGGGTAGATACTACAAACTACTACAAACATAAACTTACCTTGAATGTCTCTCCAACCTGTATGTCTAGCTCGAAATAGGCGACAGAACACCAGTATTCTGGAGGAGGCTGGCTAGACAGGAGTCCGCCCATGTTGACTCCATTCTCCATCTGGCCGTTGGTCCAGAAGTTGGTTCTCTTGTCGGGCGGTTGCATCGATTGTGTGTATATCAGCGTATTGGTGCCACCGCTCCAGTTGTTCTCTGTGCCCGGCTGTGCCATTGAGACATTCTGTTGTTGCTGATTGTCCTGGACATTACCCATGTTTCCTACCTGGATGGGAGAATTGTTCGAGTTGCCATCATGGTTGATCCTGGAAGGAACGATTGGAGAATTGTTTCCTGAAAAAAGACCACAATTAATTTGACATGACTATTTGAAATTGTTTAAAAAGTAAAGTATCATTTACAGGCATTTTTATTGTGTTGAAATATAGGGTTTTTGCATGTGACAGCATTAAGAGTAGCGTTAAATACGAGTACTCCCGCGTTTTCTTACTCATCAGATCTTTCGACGTTACTCTGAGCTCCACGGTATTCACATTTAGATCAACCGACTCCATTGTGAGGTCCGCCGTTTTCTCACTCACTCATTGCCAAAGTTCTTTGTGCCTCGTCGACTTAATTTGAGGGCTGTTGGTAAGCAATCTTCTTATAAAAACAATGGTACCCTATCCCAATTAATTTTGAATCTATTCACGGGTAGATACTACAAACTACTACAAACATAAACTTACCTTGAATGTCTCTCCAACCTGTATGTCTAGCTCGAAATAGGCGACAGAACACCAGTATTCTGGAGGAGGCTGGCTAGACAGGAGTCCGCCCATGTTGACTCCATTCTCCATCTGGCCGTTGGTCCAGAAGTTGGTTCTCTTGTCGGGCGGTTGCATCGATTGTGTGTATATCAGCGTATTGGTGCCACCGCTCCAGTTGTTCTCTGTGCCCGGCTGTGCCATTGAGACATTCTGTTGTTGCTGATTGTCCTGGACATTACCCATGTTTCCTACCTGGATGGGAGAATTGTTCGAGTTGCCATCATGGTTGATCCTGGAAGGAACGATTGGAGAATTGTTTCCTGAAAAAAGACCACAATTAATTTGACATGACTATTTGAAATTGTTTAAAAAGTAAAGTATCATTTACAGGCATTTTTATTGTGTTGAAATATAGGGTTTTTGCATGTGACAGCATTAAGAGTAGCGTTAAATACGAGTACTCCCGCGTTTTCTTACTCAGATCTTTCGACGTTACTCTGAGCTCCACGGTATTCACATTTAGATCAACCGACTCCATTGTGAGGTCCGCCGTTTTCTCACTCACTCATTGCCAAAGTTCTTTGTGCCTCGTCGACTTAATTTGAGGGCGTACTACTATCATTAAATCCCAACCGAACCTTATCTCATTTGAGCGTAGTAGAATTCAATGAGACCTCTGGCGGAAAAAATTGTAATTGAAGCAACGAGTAAAACAATTCGTTTTGCATTGTTTTTATTCTAATTTTTGTCTTCATTGCAGATCAAGTTTGATTTTTTGTGTACCTTTTTTAAAGTTCAATACTTTGAATTATGTCGCTGCATAATCGAAACTGTTCTGTATTTGGTTGCACTAGCCGTAAAGGGAAAAATCCCGATTTATCTTTCCATAAATTTCCTTCCATGGGAAGAATGGTAAATATTGAAAATGCGTTTGGAGTTATAGAAAATATATCTCAAAGAAAGGCTTGGGCAATGAAACTAAAAATGGGGAAACCAGTTACAGGTAGTATGTCCATTTTAAAAGGGAAGACTACTATAGTCAAGGTTAGTACCAAGTGTGTAATAGTTATAAGTTAATAGTGGATGGTATAGTTTATATTTCTGAAGGTGAACAATATATAAATGATGAACATATTCTTCAGGTTTTAGTAAGAAAAAGTATATTCTTTTAAATGCAGTACCTTCCTTAAAACTACCACAGTCAAGCCACGAAGTATGTTCCAGAAAATAAGTCGGTATTAAAAATCTCGAATAATACTCAACACAAACGTACCTTTCCCTGCAACTTTTGTAGATATCAGTATATCAAAAATGAAATAAAACACGAAATCAGACCTAAAACTAAACAGTTCATTGAACGCTTGTTGTACTTTTCACAAACATCAACCATACCTATTACTCCAAAAATAAAAATATTAGGAGTCAAAATTTAGTTCAACAACACAAAGCACTAAAGCACAATCAAAGAAAAAGCAAAAGTTTTACAAAACACACACTGAATAATAATAATAATAATAAATGTATTTAAGGCCATCGACCTGAGTCCTTCAGCCACACACTGAAAATAACTAAAACAGCAAAATAAAACCACTCAAATATCAAAGGGCTTATACGGCATCTGATTTGTTTTACTCGTTGCTCAGATGACATTGACATTTCAGAGCGCCACCTATCGAATTCTACTTTTCCCATTAGTATACTCTCACAACAACTTAAGTTCGGTGGTAGGAACTTTAACCAATGGGAATCGACGTGTGAAAAAACGTCATCATTGCTAAACACGGCGTGAATTCTAAGAATTATCAGATCTGGTAAGATTCATTTTGCATATTGGTTTATTTCCAAATTCAAATCGACGAAATAAACGTAACACATTCTAAACTATTCAACCCACCTGTCATATTTTGAACCATTGGAGGTTTATTCTCTGGAGCTATAGTCGTATCTGCAGTTGTATAAATTTGGTGATTATTATGACCAGAGACCAAATGCAACGTTGTTGACCCAGGAGAATTTTGTTGTGAGGTGTTGATCTGTGTGAAAACTGTACCGCCCATATGTCCCATCTGCATATGAGGCAGCCACTGGTTATTTCTGTTGTCCGTATTTTTCTCCATTTTATTCCCTTGCAAAGTACGAGTTGGGGAGTTGTAAATTTGATTTGTGTCTGATGTGGGGGGTGCTGGAAGAGCGTTCATCTGGAAATTCTGCTGGAATGGATGGTGTTGAATGGTCTGAGGAGCGTTCTTGTTTATTTCATTATCAACCTCCATGCTTGAACCAGGAACGGGACCCACCGTGTATTCATCCTTCACCATGCGAGGAGCTCCTGAAAAAAGTAAACTTCAATATATTTCAATATTCAGGACATGTTTGCCTTAGTTCAGCAAAACTGGATCTAGTGAATTTGAAACATTCTAATTGAGCAAACTTCTTTCATAAGTTCCTATTGAAACAGAAAGATGTTAAAAATGAAATATCCTAGTTTTCATGAGATTCACAGATTAACTAAATTGATACATGTCTCAATTCTACACTCACCAGCAAAAAAAACTCGGCCACCTAAAATTTGCCTAAGTTCCTTGTCCAAGAACTTTACTAATTAATCGATTCATCAATGTCAATTGTTTTTACATCAAGATGTAGATAAATTCTTTGGTATTTATACAGCTGAAAAGAAGCCATTTATTTGTGACCTAAATTCTCAACACCCTGTGGAACAGTCTGGGAAATTTGTAGATTGAACGCTTAGTTTTTTCAGTTTTTATTTCACCTTGATATCTTGATTTCTTTCGAAGACACACATATTCAGAAAAAGCCTGGGATTTTATAAACACACCAAGCTCACTTGATGAAATTGAAAGTTTTTGCCGAAAATTTAGGACAAATTAAGATGTTCTTAAGCTTCATTTCAAAACAAAAATCAAGTCTTTACATGAAAAATTAGAAAAGTAAATGGTGAATTAGTATGTGCAGTTCTTGAGGAGACGAAAAATCTGATAATTCTCCTCAATAGAGCTTGGAGTTTTTATAAAATAACAGGCTTTCATTCGAATAGGTGAATCTTCAAAACGAAACAAGATATCGAGGTGAAATAAAAACTGAAAGAAGGCGAAAAAAATAGTCTTTGTAATAAACTGACCTTTGATTCAACAAATTTCCTAAACTGTTCCACAGGGTGTTAAGAAATTAGGCTACAAATACATGGTTTCTTTACATCCTGTATGAATTTTTGGAAAACTTTTTTAAAGTTTGTTTTAATACCAAAGAATTTATCTATAATTTATCATAGAGACAATTGCAATCGGGGAAAATTACAGAAGTTCTTGGACAACAAACTTCAGCAAAACACAGTTTTTTGGACGGTGACCGTGGGTTTCACAAAGCTTGATCGGGCAATCAAATCGTTGATTTTGAATTAAGTCGATGGTTTATGTCAAAAATGAACTGAAAATTGCACAGAAATGATGACATTTCAATAATCAAGGTGTTTTGAGTTTTGTGAAACACGGCTTAAGAGTACATATATTTCCCCTATCTAATTTTTCTCTCATCAGCTATGAAATGCAGAAAGAATTAATTATAAGTGAGAATCTATGTCACACTGAAATTATAAGTGAAAACTAACCTGATTGTAGAGTTAGCCCACACAAGTCTATCCCTGGCGAAACTACCCTCTCATAGTGATAAGGATTCACGCACACAGAGTCACATTTTAGGTCAAACGCGAACTGACAATGTTTAACATGCTTCAATTCATTTTTGTGCAAGTCACTCCATCTCCAAATTCTTGCATATATCACATGGGGAAATCCTTTCCTTCCAGCCACCTAGATGAAATAAAAAGGAACCATAAAACCAAATAAATAAACATTTATTAGTGGAATTTTTTGAAGTTATTCCAAGAACAGTTATACGGAGTCAATCATAGAAACAAATAGCTTTACATTTCTTGACAACATATGTATTAGGTGTTAACAATGATAATTATTTTGGGTATTTTGTCATCTTAGATTTTAATAGTATATTATGCAACGAGCGTATAATGATAGATATTATTCATGAGGTGAAGTTTAGGCTACGAGCTGTAGGCAAGTGGCCCAAATCATTCTTTATTCATTTATTTGGTTTAAAACATCCTAGGATGCTGTCCGATACCCAATTGCCAGTATCTTCTACTGTTGCACTAATTCATGTGCTTTTTGGTCTTCCTCTTTTGATGTTTTCCAGTTGTATCCATCTCATCACTTTTTCTGGAAATCTATTCTCTGTCATTCTTTGCACATGTCCATACCATACCAGCTGCTTCCATTCTATATATTCCGTGACTATCTCATTTATTTCCATATTCTCCCAAGTGAATAACAGCCATTATACACAAGTAGCATTCTATAATTTATCCACGACTACTGAATATATTTCTTGAAGATTTTTACCTTTCTATAACAAGTGAGGAAAACATCAAGTCAACACATGAGAAATTTTTGGAGAACTTATCATTGCATATTTTGTAATAAAAAGTTATCTAATTGATGTAATATAAGTACACTTTGCCCTCGATTGACAAGGTAAACCCCTATTTGTGAGTTGGAGTACTTTAAAATACTGAAGAAATAACAATTCAAATAATATAATATCAAAGCTGGATCTTTGAGGCATCTGACAGCAGTGAATAATAACTCATTATTCACTTGTGATTAATGGGTATTATTATGGACGTGCTTACAGGGGTATAATGGGTAGATTATTCAATAGTCGTGGATAAAATCACAGTTCTAACCTACATATTTAAACCGAAATAATCATCTCACCTGAAGTCTTCCATCCAAAGTTCTTTGAATGGTTACACATTTGCTTGGATGAGCACCACTTGTTGTGATAGCAGTGATGAGAGAGTCGAGTTCGTCCCTCTTTTCTTTCAATTTTTTGACGAGAGACTCTACAGCTCTCTTAGCGAAACCTTCGTTTTCACCCCCTTGTCTATGACACATTAAACTGTGGACAATACTTAGACATGCATCTGCAGAAGATGGTGCATTTGTTCCAATTCCAGACATTTTGTTTGATCTTTATATCTACAATATAGAGAGAGGGAAATGAAGAATGTGAATTGTTGAAATTCAGATTCAGATGTAATAATTTCTTGAATTACTCAGAATATTTATCCAATAAACCCATTATAATTGGAATTATAATTTCTACAGTCTTATCATATTTCTTTACAATGTAACACCACAACCACATGCTACTAAGATATATCTAAAACTTTATATGCATATCTTAATAGTTAAAAACAAACATTTGCTTGACAGAACTATCACATATTTTCAATAATTAATTAAAGAAAGATAACACTTTAATGTGCTTATGTTGGACAACTGATATTCCAGACTCATCGCAGTTATATATCCTGGATGGATAATGCCCAATTTTATTCATTTGGGGTTCATATATGTAAATCAAAAAATTTGGAAACGTTGTCAGGTGTAAATGATTTTATCCACTCCTACTAACTAATTTCTATGTGTAATATTAGCTAAAACACAACCGTAGACATGTCTATGAACCGAAAAGCGAGTGTTATAATCATAGACAAACTAATAAAATAGATGAGCCACTCGTATATTCCGCGACATCTGTCGGAGGAGGATACTAATACACGAAAAAATTATTTTCAATTTGATAGTTAGATGTCGTTGCATTCATGGAAATCGAGAAAATAGTAAGTATGTAAAATCATTATTATCAAAAAACCTTTGAATTGTCAACTGACACAAGGAGTGGTTTGACACGTTCTTTTTGAAATATAATAAATTTTGATATGCCTGCAAGAGTGAAGACGTGCTGTGTTATTGGATGTGAAAATCGAGATGCAAGAAGGTAATTATAGAATTTATATGTATATTCTGTTAACTATAAGAATTAAGATACTCGTAGTTTTCAAAAAAGTTTTTCATGTATTGAATAAGTTTAGTAGGTAAATACTCATATTTTGTATTATTGAATTCATTATTGTTAGTTTTTGAAAATGTTTTCAATGCAATTATTAGTTTATTGATTAGATATTTATGAAATAAATCTCTATTTTCAATTGGTGATACCTATTTCAGTTAATAAACTTTTATTCTATCCAGAATTTGATTATTGATCCTCATTTCTCGATTCCAAAAGAAAATCAGATGAAAGTTCGTTGCAGGTATTATTTTCATGAAAATTAATTTCCTCACTCATTGATAACTTGCACGAATCCATTTCTGATTTCCTTTTGGAAATTGAATTTCAAAAAACTTTTTGCCTCTTGTATATGGGTGTACCTACCTATTCAAAAAGTGCACTACAGAATTCTTTTTGAGGCAGCTTTACGATACAGATTCCTTTTTCAATTGAGCTTTTTTCACGAATTAGTAATGTTGTATAAAAAAAGATGGCGTTGAAGCTTGTTCTACTAGTGTCTCATCTATTCTCCGTTTAGTTAGTCTATGGTTATAATAACACCCGCCCATAACACCCGCTAATAAAAATCTAGGAAAAATGAAATTGCTTACAAAAAAATGAATTAAAAGTAGGATCGATCCGGAAATCTATTTCAGCCATCAAGATAACGTTCTAGCGATTCATTCCAGATTTATTTTTCGAAAACGTAAATTTTTGAAGTTGCGAAAGTAATTGATTTGATTAGTTAGATACTCTGATTTGATTTCCGACTACAGAGTACAGAGGTTTGACGGTTGGATGAAATGTTGTCAACACTTTTGACAACTGTTCAAAATTTTTTAAATGCAGATTAATTCGAATTTTACTGAAGAAGTCGTGGATAAAGTATAGTATTCAATTCGCGGTAATGCTCAAAACACACTTGATGAATTACACCACTCGCCTGACGGCTCGTGGTGCAAAATTCATCTGCGTGTGTTTTGACCTGCATTACCGCTCATCGAATAATATACTATTATCCACTCCTATAGAGTAATATGTCAATTATTAAACTAATTTCTATGTGTGATAGTAGCTATAACACAACCGTAGACATGTCTATGAACCGAAAAGCGAGTGTTATAATAGGTTTGTTCCAACTCAAGAATTGACCGTACAATGATCGTCAGGATTCTGCGCAATAGATAAAAATGTGTTCCAACTGAAAATGTATCGTTTGAGAACAGTTTCGTTTTTGTTCCATCCTGCTTCGGGACCGTGAGTGGAACGGTTTTGTGATCGTCATTTCGATCCCTGGTCTGGAGCAAGTACTGTTTGGACGGTTTTTGTACGGTCAAAGTTTAGACATGCGCATAAGATCGATTACTAACAGTTTCGTGACCGTCAAATTACCGTACAAAAGTCAGCTGTTGGAACAAACCTAATAACACCCGCCCATAACACCCGCTAATAAAAATACCTAGGAAAAATGAAATTGCTTACAAAAAAAATGAATGAAAAGTAGGATCGATCCGGAAATCTATTTCAGCCATCAAGATAACGTTCTAGCGATTCATTCCAGATTTATTTTTGGAAAACGTAAATTTTTGAAGTTGCGAAAGTACTTGATTTGATTAGTTAGAGACTCTGATTTGATTCCCGACCACAGAGTACAGAGGTTTGACGGTTGGACGAAATGTTGTCAACACTTTTGACAACTGTTCAAAATTTTTCAAATGCAGATTAATTCAAATTTTACTGAAGAAGTCGTGGATAAAGTATAGTATTCAATTCGCGGTAATGCTCTAAACACACTTGATGAATCACACCACTCGCCTGATGGCTCGTGGTGCAAAACTCATCTGCGTGTGTTTTGACCTGCATTACCACTCATCGAATAATACACTATTAAAACACTGTTCAACATAAAATAAGAGATTTGATGATGAAGAAAAATCTTTCATTAATATCTCGAAGGGTTTTTACCTTGAATATCCAAAATAACACTGTTGGCAATACTGGCTCTGTCATTATATGCTCTACATGTATATTCGCCCTGATTATCTACTTGCACATGTGGCATAATCAGAACTCTATTGTAACTAGTCAAATAGGAGTTTTTGGGCAAGGGAGAACCTTTTCTTGTCCAATTGTAACTAGGGACAGGACTAAAAACAAATGATTTGTTAACAATTTCATTATTAATTAATTTAAGCTGCTTACTATCCAAAGGCAACACATTCTAACCGCACTTCCCTTCCTGCTACAGGTGCTTCTGGAAAAGCTTTAGGAAAACTGTTTGGAAACTTGAGCTGCTGAAAACTGGCTGAAAATAATAATTTAATATGAGTCCATCTTATTATATTAGAATATATTTCAAATTTGAATTTTTTTCACTAGTTCACATTGAGAAAACGAAAATTCTAATTCAAATATCCCAAAACTGATAATGAACTAAAAACAGCGAAAAATTCAATACACCTGTGACCCAAATGTATCTATGAGATACTTACAGTGCGGATTCACCATCAGAGGAAAGAAAGGCCCATTTCGGCCAGAATCGGAGAACTCTGACTTCACACTGCAACTGTAAATTGCGGACAATCTTGCAAAAACAGCTTCAGAAAACTCTGTTATCAGGAGGGCTGATGTTAGTGATTTCTGGCCTTCTTTCAAGCGAATCACTTGGGAAAGGTGGAAGTGTGAATGGAGGAAAACAATGGGAAATCGTACCTTTTCTCAATATGTACCTATATTCCAGTTCCTTAGGCAATCGCCCTTGGTTTCTGGATGCGGAGCTCTCTCGAGGCAATGTAGTAACTATAAATAGATTGCGATCTAACCACTGTTCTTCTCCTTGTCATCTTCATAGCATAGAAAAACCAACGACTGTGTGAACCGATGTGCTATTATCACTTGTGGCAGTAGTAACCGGTGTGCCAGGCGAAGGTGGTAGTCTGCTCGGCTGAGCCTGTGAGGTTAATTCCTCTTCTATGCCCTCAGGATCTGCATACGAGTGTTCCCACGGAGTAAGGTCGGAAACTGTTTCATCTATGTCCTCTGGATATGCTTGCAAGCGTAGGTGGTGATGGGCATGGTCAGTAAAACTTTCTGGACAAAAATGAGTACTACAGATGACACGCCCTTTCTTATGCAAGGCTTCTAAAGCTGCAATTTCATCCCAGTTTTTATTAGGGTAAGCCCAAACTGCCCATTTTCGAGCCCTGGAGAAAACAAACAATAATGAATAAGAAAATTTTCAACATCATACTTCCAGGTGAAATATTTGATTAACTATGTGTAACTGAGATGGATTAGAAGCTTGAAAATTTTTAGATGATAAAATAGGTGAATACATCAAATCTTCAAATTAATACTTTGAAAGCTTAAGAATAATGTACCCAATGTAAAACTGAAATAAGTACCTGTCTATATTACTTCCCTTTGGATTTGGGAACCGATGAAATGAACGGTTGGAGTTTTTGCTACTGTGCCCACATTTGGCACACTTCCGCCTTGTTTTAGCAGTGAGCATGGTTATATCAAGTCAGCCACCTGCCAGGAGGAAAAAACAAATTATTAGTGTTACGAAAAATTAATAAAATATAGAACTTGCGCACGTGGCCAGAGAGTCAATTTTCTAGATAAATAATAAACGAGGCACTAAACAATAAAATTTAAATAACTAGCTTTTACCCGCGACTTCGTCCGCATAAGTTTTTTTGTTTTCTCCCGGCTGTAAGTCCCTGCCATGGGCCGGAATCTCCCTTGCTAAATTCGTTACATTCTGTTGCGAGTGGTGGGGGGCAGTTAGTTTGGTTGCCACTCGTGTGAGGTCTCAGGCGTCACAATTTCGAAGAATGTTGTTTACAAACATCGTAAAGCCATATTGATTCCAGCGTTCAACGTGATCATCGTTTTTTTTATTTGCAATATTAACTTATAATTAGACATCCTGAAAAAAAAAGAAAATATGCAATATTCATTTTGGGCCAGAATGTATTTTCCCATTTAAAAGGAACCATTCTTTTCTGAGGGAAGGTTCAATACCAAGATTGTTTCTACCTAATAATGCATCTGAGACTTCAGGTGAGTAATTTACATGTTTACACCTTAATTCAATTCTTGAGCTTTTCACATATCAACATAAAAAATGAATGAAGTAGGATCACGTCAAAGTACTCAGCTTATACAAATAATATTGAATGAATTGTTGACAGGAATTTTGATTAGATTTTATTACAAATAATACAAATAATATTCACATATCTGAATGTATTCAGGTCAAGATATTAACAACGATGAAGAAGAACTTGGTTCTGAAGTCCATTCCTCGGCTCAAGAGGATCGAATAATGACAACGCTGAAGAAGAACCTGGTTTTGAAGTTTTTGGGGATCACATTATAGAGATGGATGATGAAGAAATGGGCAGATTTTTACCAGGTAGGATACCACATTATGATAGTATTTGTTTTGAAGAGTTTCGTGCTCCTGAGCTGTTCCAGTGCTTGTGCGCAACTAGTGACAACCCTTATTTTGAGTCACTCAGGAACACGAAACTCTTCAAAACAAATAGGCTATATGCAATATTGAGAGCTACTTTATATTTGGAAGCAAAATTCTTCTTGGATGTTTAATGTTTTTTTTTAGTGGCCTTCAAAGTGGAAATTGAGGATGAAGACCAAGGTCTATTAGAGGAACCTGAATATCTAGAGGACAATTCTGAAAATGTCGATTTTTCAAATTTGTTTGGACACACAAATGAAACACAGGTGAAGTATCAGGTTCGTACCGATATACAAGAACCTGATATGGTTTGTTTTCTACAGGTGGTCGAAGAAAGCGATTCAGTTTGTTATTCAATGTTTCTTAGACTAGGAAAGTTGCAGAACTTTCAGAAGATGTAAGACATATTTATAAAGTAGCTTCCGATCTGTGAAGAAAAGTAAAAAGATTAGAAAATGAAATAGTATCATTGAAACAATTTATCAGGGAAGTAGAAAGCGACTTTCTTAACATTGATTTACTTAGAGGCAAGTTGAACGCACTAACACATACTTTTCTTCTGTCACCAATTAGGTGTCAAAACTAGCATTGAAAGGGAGAAGATATACTCTTGATGAGAAAACATTATTCTTGTCCCTTTTAAAACAAAGTCCCAAGGGTTACAAATTATTGAAAGGCATTTTTGCGGTTCCATCCAGAAGGACACTCATGATATTATTGAACAAAGTTAAATGTGAGACAGGTTTGAATATTCACATAATTAATTCACTTAAAAGAAAAGTAGAGAAAATGGATGAGAAGCAAAAATGTTGTTCCATTCTCTTTGATGAAATGGCAATTGACCCTAGTCTGCAATATAATTCTAGTAAGGAATGTAAGGATTTGATCGAAGGCTTCCAGAACAATGGAACTCTTGTAAATGTATTTATTACTCTCTCATATTTTATTTAAGATTAAAATTGTGTCAATATTCTTCAATGTTGCATATACTTCTGTTATTCTTGGAAAATGAAGCTGTCAGTACGTATCATTGTGAATATTATTGTTAATTTCTCAATCGAGACATTTTGTACATATTAGTAGTGTTCTTTCGTACTGATTGAACTGATGGAACTTATTCCGCGATTAGAATAATCACTTGCAATCACTTTAGAGTTGTGGAAGGGGGAACTGATTGAAAACGAAAGAACGATCGCTCCAACTGATCTTTCTGATTGAAGTTATATAAATCACTTCGTTCAGTTCGAAAGAACATCACTATTATGTAACGTTTTTGAAACAATTTGTAGCCATAATTTAAAAATAATATATATTTTTTTGTGTATTGTGAATATTTCTGATGTTGATTCCAAAATATCTCATTTTTTCATTGTTAGATCTGAGTAAATTTCATAATTGGTATTTTAGTAATTTAATCATCTATTGATATTTTTGTATATGATGTTTTTTTCATACTGCTCATTATTTTTAAATGATAAGTTTTTGTGTTACCTGATATACATATATTCAATAAAATTGTTATGATCGTAAATTTTCTTATAATTTCTTTCCAAAAACCATTTTCCTAATGCCATAATTCTTGATTTCTCATACTTCTTGTGAAATCAAGAATTATAACATCAAGTTTTCAATTCAGTAAAAATATTTTCAGTACAGGGGCTAGGCGGGCACGTACTACATAAATTTAAATTTGCCGCCAAATACGCACAGGGTCCAAAGTCCAAAGTTGCCACTTGTATATATATGTATAAGAAAGAACAAGAATTTAGCACTGAGATTCCCATCTATAGTATATTTTATCTATGGTCCCTGCAACAATGTCCCACTATCGTGTTCCAGTCCTCAACTTCACATCAAAATTAATTAACCCCATTAGCTCCCCCTCTCCCCCCCCCCCCGTAAATCCGCCCTTGCATTGGCTGCGCACAGTACTGGAACAGCTCAGGAGCACGAAACTCCACAAAACGAATACTGTTATTATTGAATATCGATATCCTATATCCATAGTACAGAAAACAATAAAAAACTATTAATAAACTTTTCGAATAGGTTACGAGCAGTTCTGACAGCTGGACGTGACCGGAGGACCAACATTAACCTGAAATGAACTGATTATTGTGATATGAGAGCGATTTATCGAGAAATTTTGTGGTTTTTCGGCACTTTGAACATTTATTCATATTAAATTAGACTAATGAATATAATTTCACCTAAATTCTCGTCAAATGCAGGTCAAATATTCAAAATATCAGTTAAATATGCCATCCTTTTGTATTCTAGTGGGCTGTGACAGCAAGGAAGAAACTAAATATTCTACAAATTTTATTTTCTTCAGGTGAATTAAAATATGGAATTTAAATTACAACAATGAATAATATCACTGATACGATTTTATGCAGTAGTTTTTGTATATTCATTTGAATACTGTATAATTGTTTAGATGAACTCGACATTTCACGTTGAAAGTGAGATAATATATTAGAATGTTATTGGATTTGAAAAGAAAACATTTCTTTAAGGCTTCTTATGAAGACTTTGAGCTATGGAAAATAAAACATGACAATTTTAATGAAAGGAAATTAGGAATGAGACATCGGATGAAGCAAGTACCTGCAAGTAGGTACCTACGTTCATGTTTTATATTGAATAAATTGGATTACATCAATGAAGAATATAACTGACACGAATTTATGCAGTAGATTTGTTACTTTCATTTCAATACTTTATAATTGTGAAGTTGAATTTGACTTATTAATATTGAACGTGAGAAAACGATTGTTATTGGTTTGGAACGTTGAATATTTAATGTATGTAAAGTTTGTAACAACATCGCCAACTATTCGGAAATATTCCGTTTTCAAGTCTCGTTAAGGAGACTGAGTCCTAAAATTGAAAGCATTACAGTAAGTACCTTATACTCAGTTGCAGGAACGTCCATTAAAATTTAAAGGTCCATTAAACCCTTAATCCTCCATTAGTTCCTTGTAATAATGGAGGATTAAGAGTTTAATGGACCTTTAAATTTTAATGGACGTTCCTGCAACTGACACTAAGACCTTTGTCTAAGGTAAGTACCTACTTCCTAGTATTTGTCTTATCCGATGTCTTCATTCCTGATTTCTCTTCATTACATTTTCCATGTTCTATACTTTAGGACTCAAAGTCTTCATAACGAGCGTCAAAAAGGATGATTTTCTTTTCATATCCAATAACAGTCTATTATTTTATTTACTCACTTTCAACATGAATAAGTCGAGTTCATCTAACAATTATACAGTACTGAAATGAAAATACCAAAACTACTGCATAAATTCGTATCAGTGATATTCTTCATTGTTGTAATTTAAATTCCATATTTTTATTTCACCTGAAGAAACTAGAATTTCTAAGTTTTTAGTTCCTTCTTCGGTGTCACAGCTCACTATAACACAGAAATATTGCATATTTAACAGGTATTTTGATCAGCTTTTTAAGAGAATTAAGGTGAAATTATATTTATTAGCATAATTTAAAGAATAATAAGTTCCAAGTATCGAAAAACCACAAAATGCCTCAATTAATCGCACTCAGATTGCAATAATCAGTTCATTGTAGGTTAATGTTGGTCCTCCAATCTCGCCTGGACCATAGACAACTGTCAGAACTGCACGTAGCCTATATTAACCTAACCTAATCACTGCAGTGTCAGCTTAACCCTTAACGACCCCCGTGGCGCAGCGGTAGCGCATTGGCCTGGGATGCCAGGGGTCCCGGGTTCGAATCCCGGCAAGGACATGGACGTTGTGAAAAGTCTTGGTGGTGGTGTGGCGTCTTCACATCGCAAAGTAATCAATAAACTACGGATCCTGGGAACATAGCCAGAGTTGCTGACCCCATATGTGTTAGAATAAAAAAAAAAAAAACCCTTAACGACGTTAATGTACCGAGAACCTCATACCGCATTCGACTAGTCGATAATCTTAATCCAAACTAAACTATCACTATGACCAAGACCAAAGACGTTGTCAGGTTATAATTGGTTATATACAAAGATATTCTACAAGAATATCTAACAATAACAGTAAGCGTTGAAATAACCAAATAACGATATCTGGTTTCAAACAATTATATTTGGTTCCATACAACGATATTTGGTTCCAAACAACGATATTTGGTTATTTCAACGCTTATTGGAAGGACGACTGTTATTGAAGAGAAAACTGTTTTTGGAACGACGACTGTTATTCAGACGGTTGACGATATTCCGCGCAAACGTTTCTGCGCAACCTGTTATTGTTCAAGATTAATAACGGTTAGTTATCGTTATCGATAAATAACAGTTGTTCAATAACAGGTTAGAGAATAACGCCCCATCCCTATTACTTTCGCATTTATAATATTAGTATGGATACACATTCATTCTCAACACATCAATAAATGTGCAAAGACTACTTACTCATAAATATAATTGCAAAAAAAATCACACACGAAAAATTAATAAAACCTAGAACTTGCGCACGTGGCCAAAGAGTAATTTATCTAGAAATATAATAAACGAGGCATTCAACAATAAAATATAAATAAATAACAAAAAACATTCATTCTCAACACACCAATAAACGTGCAAAGACTACTTACTCATCAATATAATTGCAAAAAAAAATCACACACGAAAAATTAATAAAACCTAGAACTTACGCACGTGGCCAAAGAGTAATTTATGTAGAAATATAATAAACGAGTCATTCAACAATAAAATATAAATAAAACACATTCATTCTCAAAAGATCAATAAACGTGCAGACTACTTACTCATAAATATAATTGCAAAAAAATTCACTTACCAGTAAAAAAGGAAACAGAAATAGATGGTATGACGAATTATTGAAGAACTTTTCAAAAATATTAAGTTAATACGTTTCACGTGGCACGTTCGCTACGGAGTAACGAATATTGAAATTACATCAGTATCAGGTGGTCGTCAGGTAAATTCACAGAACATAAATATAAGAAGTGCGAGCTGCCTACTAAACCCTCGCAACACGCGTGACGTTTCACGTTCATAAAAACCAGTTGGGGCGACTGAATTATGAGGGGTGTCCGCATGGTATCAATGACAGTAGTTTCTTTGACATCAGTGTTCTGTCTTCTGTGGTTAGTTTTGAAGTTGTAGAATACATTTCTGTGTTCGGAAATTCCTCTTTAGAGAGAGAAAGAAGATTGGCGAATCCAATTTACGTTGGTGGCGCTGCGAACTGTAAACAAACTTTGACGTTTGTCAGTACTGTTTTCAAGCTTAGTATGGCGAGATAGAGGTTTTTGTACGATTTTCTTGAAAATCTATATATTTATTGAACATATTAGGTTTGTTCCAACTCAAGAATTGACCGTACAATGATCGTCAGGATTCTGCGCAATAGATAAAAATGTGTTCCAACTGAAAATGTATCGTTTGAGAACGGTTTCGTTTTAATCGTTTTTGTTCCATCCTGCTTCGGGACCGTGAGTGGAACGGTTTTGTGATCGTCATTTCGATCCCTGGTCTGGAGCAAGTACTGTTTGGACGGTTCTTGTACGGTCAAAGTTTAGACATGCGCATAAGATCGATTACTAACAGTTTCGTGACCGTCAAATTACCGTACAAAGTCACTGTTGGAACAAACCTATTTACTGTATTCGTTTGCGTATTTCGAGCTCCTGAGCTGTACCAGTGCTTGTGCCCAGCCAAAAGCCGTAATTCGAGCTGAGTACTCAGGAGCACGAAATATCTCAAAACGGACTAATTGAGTGTAAATTAGTGGATTGTGGTTGATGTTGTATGAAGTTATAAAGTTAAAGTGAAAAATTTGTTCCTTCAGTCTAATCCTTGGTGAAATAGACCATAATTCAACAGGAACAATGGTGCACTTTTTGAGCTTGAATACCGTTTTCAATTATTTGGGGGCTGCACCTAATAAAAGATGTATAATAGAAGGTGAACAAGTCCTCAATTGTAAGCACCTAATATTGGTGGGCATTGTAGTTATTGGTCCTTCGTCAAAAGAAGAATACCTCTTCGTTATAGTCAATTACTATAGCCGCTATAAAGAAATTCACATAATGCGATAAATAACAGCTGTTAATACCATAATGATACTGAAAGTAGTTTGGGAAACCCTCTGTCAATTAACAATTATCTAATTGTTGCAAGGAAGAGATGTAGTGTATGGATTGCTAAAACGTATTCAGATCCCGATGTAGTTGAACGATAGACTCTTGAAGTTGAGAGATGACTATAATAATATAATAACCAGATCGGAAAGTGAATACAGGTATTGCCAGAATGTAACAGATGTATCATTCATATATAAAGTTTAACTGGGAAAGTAAATACAAGGAGTTAAGTTAAATAGTAATTTATTTCAACCCTATCAAATAAAGTGTATAAAAAGTGTGATTCTACAAGCATAATGGATGAAAAATTTATGATGGTGTTTTTTGCTCCACAAAAATAATGGCACCTTGCCTTCAAACTAGTGCTTTACTAACTGATGGGAAACCCCATGAAATATGTGGTTGGTCAACAATTTGTTTATCCAGGCCTTTCTTGTATCAACTTATTCCAGTACATCAAAGGCATTGGTGATATGAACTGATGCTGCATTTTTCTTAGGAAACCTGTGAAATGTGTAGTCCTATTCTTGCTTTTTGTCGATAAACAATTGAAAACACAACAGTTACAGTTATGCACACTTACGATTAGAAGAACTTTGTTCCATTTGTTCACTCATAATGCACTGAGATGTGACTGTAAAATAATGTTCATTATAAAAATTCTAGATTATTGTAGATTATATTAATGAATTAATGCACAACCCAGTAGTTAAAAACTATGAAATTGCATTTCTGAATCATGAACTGAAAAACTTAGCTCCAAACAGAATCTTTCAATCTAAATCTCTATATATTTATTTTAAAGCACTAATATAAATTCCTTTTCGGAAAGCTTTCTGTTATAACGTAGAAATGTGAAATAATTGATCGATTTATAGAAACACCCTGTATATATCTAAAACGTACCTATATAAAATATGCACATGAAAATTTTGAATTATTTTCATCAGCTTTCTTTGAACCTGGTAACAATTTTCTTATCCAGAATAAACAGAACATGCCACGATGGGATTCGAACCCGGTACACTACCGGGTCCATACGTTAGTCGTTACACCACTTGCCTGGTTACACGTGACGACTGTTTACAGCAGACTTCAACGCGTTTTATTAGGAATCAAAATACATGTAAATATATCAGGAAATCGAAAAAATATATTGAAATATCGATAATTATCATAATACATACTGTTTAATATCATTTCCTGGCGTATTTTTCCTAAAATACGAAAAATCCCCGAATTTTGTTCTCATTACGTTATTTGTCAGTGAAAAGGGAAATTCGGTTTAGTAGAAGCCTCAAATATCACTGCGACCTGAAATTATGCTTTTGATGGCTGAAATGTTAGGAATTCGTTGAATGAACGTTGAAATTGATGATATGGACTTACCTATTCAAATAACGTTTTCTACTCGAAACGAACAAATGTTTACATCAGACGTACCTATGTCCAAAATATTTTGTTCTTCCTGGTTATTTCAGAATTCCTGGAACAAATATCCTGAAGATGACCCTAAGTTTGTAAGGGTCGAAACATGTAGCACAGTTCAATTAAACCAATTTTTGGAGTAGACACAAAATCTTTCATTTATTCGGAATAAATAATAGCTCCAATTAATATGATGGACAACATATCTGTTATCATAGGTTTGTCGATCGCATATCAACAAGATGTTGTGTTGTATGAAGAGATGAACCAGAAGGCAATACAGCGATATGGTGTCCAAAAACAATAATTATTCAATAAAATTTATGAAATGATCAAATACTACAGGTTCGAAATGAACTCAGCTGAGTTGGTTGAAAATCACCTGAAAGAAGAAAAAACAATTCGACAGTGGACTGGAACAAAAAGACACCATGTTTGATATATGAGAAAAAATCGACAGGGCATTGAAAAAAGTCGTCAAATTGAGCTTGAACCACAATTTTATCACAGGTATGTCGATCGCATATCAACAAGATGTTGTGTTGTATGAAGAGATGAACCAGAAGGCAATACAGCGATATGGTGTGCAAAAACAATCATGATTCAAAAAAATTTATGAAATGATCAAATACTACAGGTTCGAAATGAACTCAGCTGAGTTGGTTGAAAATCACCTGAAAGAAGAAAAAACAATTCGACAGTGGACTGGAACAAAAAGACACCATGTTTGATATATGAGAAAAAATCGACAGGGCATTGAAAAAAGTCGTCAAATTGAGCTTGAATCACAATTTTATCACAAGTATGTCGATCGCATATCAACAAGATGTTGTGGTGTATCGACAGGGCATTGAACAAAGTCGTCAAATTGAGCTTGAATCACAATTTTATCACAAGTATGTCGATCGCATATCAACAAGATGTTGTGTTGTATCGACAGAACATTGAAAAAAGTCGTCAAATTGAGCTTGAATCACAATTTTATCACAAGTATGTCGATCGCATATCAAAAAGATGTTGTGTTGTATCGACAGGGCATTGAAAAAAGTCGTCAAATTGAGCTTGAATCACAATTTTATCACAAGTATGTCGATCGCATATCAACAAGATGTTGTGTTGTATCGACAGGGCATTGAACAAAGTCGTCAAATTGAGCTTGAACCACAATTTTATCACAGGTATCTCGATCGCATATCAACAAGATGTTGTGTTGTATCGACAGGGCATTGAACAAAGTCGTCAAATTGAGCTTGAATCACAATTTTATCACAGGTATGTCGATCGCATATCAACAAGATGTTGTGTTGTATCGACAGGGCATTGAACAAAGTCTTCAAATTGAGCTGGAACCACAATTTTATCACAAGTATGTCGATCGCATATCAACAAGATGTTGTGTTGTATCGACAGGGCATTGAACAAAGTCTTCAAATTGAGCTGGAACCACAATTTTATCACAGGTATGTCGATCGCATATCAACAAGATGTTGTGTTGTATCGACAGGGCATTGAACAAAGTCGTCAAATTGAGCTTGAACCACAATTTTATCACAAGTATGTCGATCGCATATCAACAAGATGTTGTGTTGTATCGACAGGGCATTGAACAAAGTCGTCAAATTGAGCTTGAACCACAATTTTATCACAGGTATGTCGATCGCATATCAACAAGATGTTGTGTTGTATCGACAGGGCATTGAACAAAGTCGTCAAATTGAGCTTGAACCACAATTTTATCACAAGTATGTCGATCGCATATCAACAAGATGTTGTGTTGTATCGACAGGGCATTGAACAAAGTCGTCAAATTTAGCTTGAATCACAATTTTATCACAGGTATGTCGATCGCATATCAACAAGATGTTGTGTTGTATCGACAGGGCATTGAAAAAAGTCGTCAAATTGAGCTTGAATCACAATTTTATCACAAGTATGTCGATCGCATATTAACAAGATGTTGTGTTGTATCGACAGGGCATTGAAAAAAGTCGTCAAATTGAGCTTGAACCACAATTTTATCACAAGTATGTCGATCGCATATCAACAAGATGTTGTGTTGTATCGACAGGGCATTGAACAAAGTCGTCAAATTGAGCTTGAATCACAATTTTATCACAGGTATGTCGATCGCATATCAACAAGATGTTGTGTTGTATCGACAGGGCATTGAACAAAGTCTTCAAATTGAGCTTGAACCACAATTTTATCACAAGTATGTCGATCGCATATCAACAAGATGTTGTGTTGTATCGACAGGGCATTGAACAAAGTCGTCAAATTGAGCTTGAATCACAATTTTATCACAGGTATGTCGATCGCATATCAACAAGATGTTGTGTTGTATCGACAGGGCATTGAACAAAGTCGTCAAATTGAGCTTGAACCACAATTTTATCACAAGTATGTCGATCGCATATCAACAAGATATTGTGTTGTATCGACAGGGCATTGAACAAAGTCGTCAAATTGAGCTTGAACCACAATTTTATCACAGGTATGTCGATCGCATATCAACAAGATGTTGTGTTGTATCGACAGGGCATTGAACAAAGTCGTCAAATTGAGCTTGAACCACAATTTTATCACAAGTATGTCGATCGCATATCAACAAGATGTTGTGTTGTATCGACAGGGCATTGAACAAAGTCGTCAAATTTAGCTTGAATCACAATTTTATCACAGGTATGTCGATCGCATATCAACAAGATGTTGTGTTGTATCGACAGGGCATTGAAAAAAGTCGTCAAATTGAGCTTGAATCACAATTTTATCACAAGTATGTCGATCGCATATCAACAAGATGTTGTGTTGTATCGACAGGGCATTGAACAAAGTCGTCAAATTGAGCTTGAACCACAATTTTATCACAAGTATGTCGATCGCATATCAACAAGATGTTGTGTTGTATCGACAGGGCATTGAACAAAGTCGTCAAATTGAGCTTGAACCACAATTTTATCACAAGTATGTCGATCGCATATCAACAAGATGTTGTGTTGTATCGACAGGGCATTGAACAAAGTCGTCAAATTGAGCTTGAACCACAATTTTATCACAAGTATGTCGATCGCATATCAACAAGATGTTGTGTTGTATCGACAGGGCATTGAACAAAGTCGTCAAATTAGCTTGAATCACAATTTTATCACAGTATGTCGATCGCATATCAACAAGATGTTGTGTTGTATCGACAGGCATTGAAAAAAGTCGTCAAATTGAGCTTGAATCACAATTTTATCACAAGTATGTCGATCGCATATTAACAAGATGTTGTGTTGTATCGACAGGGCATTGAAAAAGTCGTCAAATTGAGCTTGAACCACAATTTTATCACAAGTATGTCGATCGCATATCAACAAGATGTTGTGTTGTATCGACAGGGCATTGAACAAAGTCGTCAAATTGAGCTTGAATCACAATTTTATCACAGGTATGTCGATCGCATATCAACAAGATGTTGTGTTGTATCGACAGGGCATTGAACAAAGTCTTCAAATTGAGCTTGAACCACAATTTTATCACAAGTATGTCGATCGCATATCAACAAGATGTTGTGTTGTATCGACAGGGCATTGAACAAAGTCGTCAAATTGAGCTTGAATCACAATTTTATCACAGTATGTCGATCGCATATCAACAAGATGTTGTGTTGTATCGACAGGGCATTGAACAAAAGTCGTCAAATTGAGCTTGAACCACAATTTTATCACAGTATGTCGATCGCATATCAACAAGATATTGTGTTGTATCGACAGGGCATTGAACAAAGTCGTCAAATTGAGCTTGAACCACAATTTTATCACAGGTATGTCGATCGCATATCAACAAGATGTTGTGTTGTATCGACAGGGCATTGAACAAAGTCGTCAAATTGAGCTTGAACCACAATTTTATCACAAGTATGTCGATCGCATATCAACAAGATGTTGTGTTGTATCGACAGGGCATTGAACAAAGTCGTCAAATTTAGCTTGAATCACAATTTTATCACAGGTATGTCGATCGCATATCAACAAGATGTTGTGTTGTATCGACAGGGCATTGAAAAAAGTCGTCAAATTGAGCTTGAATCACAATTTTATCACAAGTATGTCGATCGCATATTAACAAGATGTTGTGTTGTATCGACAGGGCATTGAACAAAGTCGTCAAATTGAGCTTGAACCACAATTTTATCACAAGTATGTCGATCGCATATCAACAAGATGTTGTGTTGTATCGACAGGGCATTGAACAAAGTCGTCAAATTGAGCTTGAACCACAATTTTATCACAAGTATGTCGATCGCATATCAACAAGATGTTGTGTGTATCGCAGATTTCGTCAAATTGAGCAAACAATTTTATCGGTTTTTCGCGAAGCAAAACGGTTTTATCATAAAAGTACATACCTCAGACAAAAATTGTAGATTATAAAATTATCTATAAAAAATGTATCGATACTTTTTTTCTACGAGCCACTGTTTCTGAGATATAACGATTCAAAAAGTTATAAAAGTGCGCTACCTCATAGGTGGCGTGGAAACGTGTGCATATTATGACGATAACGACTTTTATAACTTTTTGAATCGTTATATCTCAGAAACGGTGGCTCGTAAAAAAAGTATTGATCCATTTTTTATAGATAATTTTATGATCTACAATTTTTGTCTGAGGTACTTTTATGATAAAACTTACCGTTTTGCTGAAAATCGCGAAAAACTCATTTTTTGACCTTTGACCTTGAATTAATTTTTTCCTTACAGGGAATGATGGGGAACTCTTAGACCTTGTTATAATTATATTTTGAACAATTTCATTGAAATTCAGCTTGTTGGGACTTTATGTAACTTCGAATGTCTAAATAGACCGGACTATGTATGTTGTACCGCGAAAGCAGAGACACCGTTTCAGAGCGAAAGACAGCAAATATAATTTGGGGTTACTAATTCCTTTGACTTGACAAGCCTTTGCGCCTGAGCGTTCTTTTATTTTTTCACTCTACAACAAATGTCATGACGTCACAGATAATCTTGCTCGCTCCGCAGATCATATTTTCAGACTAAGCAATATATTTACCGAACCATCCGTTCAACTTTTAACTTACGGAGGTTTAATAGCGAAATTCCTAATTTGGTAGAGCTCACGATGGGATATTTGCGACCTCTATAAAAAGTTGCAATGCGAATATCTTATTTTGGTAATATTTTTGACATCTATGGGATGTCACAATAGGAATTCGCATGGATGTGGGATTGTAACCTCTCGGCATATTGTATGTTCTGTGCTCTCGGCGATATCGCCTTGTTTACTGGGCACCTCCTGAAGTTTGTCGCATGAATTTAGGAACATCCTCTAATTCGGTTTAGTTTAGGGCCGAATCACTGTAGGTAAAAGCATTGTTTAAACTTTAAACAATGGTAATATTGATTCAGCAACCGGTGATTCCAATCATAGAGACTCAAAAAATAGTGCATATTCAACGGTCGCTATAATTAAGACAACCTACTTATAATTCAACAGCGAATCAAGTAGCAGGATTTTTTTCATGGAATGTTTATGACTCATGAGTACAATGACATAACATTTTTGAAATCAGCAAGAAATTTGTAGTCATATAAGAGAATTTTCACCTATAGTTCATATTTTATATCAAAAATCCTTATCATTTCTCGAGAATAGCTGAAAATAAAAATCACATGATATACAGGGTCTTTCACGAGGAACCTCACCCATATTTATACGGGAAACTACTGAACGTATTTTCATGAAATTCAGCACTTATAAGTATTTCACGATGCTGATGAAATCTATAGTATATAACATTACTAGCAAGGTAAGAGGGTTTTTACTGGCGAATGGAGGATATAATTGACGAGCCGCAGGCGAGTCAGTTACCTCCTTGAGCCAGTAAAACCCGTTACCTTGCGTGTATTGTTTTATATTTTATTTGTTTCTCGTTTGTAAAAAGGTGAGATAAATTCCAATCTCAATAATTTGTCACAAATGTCGGAGGCTATTTATGATTATTTATGACATCGGAAAATTATGACAACTGTCAGTGGCTTTACGAGACGGAAGTCCTTCGAGAATATTTGCTAATTTCTGACGAAAAAGGCCAGATCCAAATGAAACAAGGTATGAATATCGTTTTTTGATACTTTTATAACGTTTATTACTAAAAATATTTGTCCAGGAACGATGAAAAGAGAAGGATAAAAATGAATTAGAAGCAAGTACGTGAAAAGGAAAGCGAATAGATACGAATAAAACAAGGTACGAATATCGTTTTTGAATAGTTTGAGAACGTTGATTGAGAAATACATTTGTTCCAGGAACTCTGAGATTAGAAGAATAAATTAAATTAGAAGCAAGTACTTGACAACTTTCAATGTAAATAATACTACTAACTTGTAAAAGTTTTACAAGTTAACTGTCAATTTTACAAGTTAGTGACTTGAAAAAAATAAACTTCCTTGATTAATATTGTGTTTTTGGAAACTGACGTTTACAAATGAGAAACAAATAAAAATATTTTCAAGGCATGAGCACCTCCGTTTTTTCCGGAAATGGCGTCAACTTAGAAATTTCAAGTTATTCTGATGTAACATTTTTCAGTTTTGGTTGGAAAATTCTCTCTGAGCGGGAAAATTAAAAAAAAATCGAAAATAGAGCTCCGCTGAAACATGAATAACTTCGAGGTTTTTTGATGGAAAATTTTCATTTTTGGGATTTTTCAAGATGTAAGATTGATTGTATCCACTTTAAAAATCGAAATCGGGATGACAAAATCGTGAAAAATCATTTTTTCTCCAACCATCAAAAAATGTTGACATTTTTGTACTCTTTTCAGGTGCAAAAGTCATAGATTTTCTTACCGTACAAATCCACTCGTTACTTAGCAACACTTTTAATCCTAGGATTAAAAACGCTACGTTTAATCCTTGTACATGCATTTGAAGTCTACTTGACAATCACTGTCATGATTCTGTGTTCAAATTCATAACCAAATTATGAACGATTTTTCACTAAAACCAATTTTATTGTAATTTTGACTTGGTTGGAGAAAAATAGTATATATTATTCGGATTAAAAGTGCCTATTTTAACTCGCAATTTGCATTCGCTCGGCTGCGCCTCGCAACTGCAAATATTGCTCGTAAAAAAAATGCACTTTTAATCCTTATAATATAATATACTATTTTCAAATTAGAACCCCATTTTTTTATGGCAGATATTGAATTTACGTTAAAAAATAATGTGAGTGTATGCATCACACCCTTGCCCTAAAGTGGATATTTTCTGAGTTATTCACAAATCCTTTTGCAACAAGAAATGTGTTACATTCCCTGGAACTGAGATCTTAGCGTTATGGTTGTTTTGCAACTGTTGATTGAGCGATGAATGAACATTGCTGTATCTGCTAGCCAGATAATTTAGACTTGTCTGTCTTCTAGAGACATTAAAATAGGGAGATCACACCAAATCTCAAAGAATAATTTCTTTATCAGTGCTTATTTCAGAAAAAAATATTCAAAATATGAAGAGTTCATAAAAGAACAAACATATTGAAAAATATTTTATATTTTTTCCTGGAAAATCTTCAATATAAAGAATATAATATAAATTCAATAATTATCAGGACGGATTTTAAACATCTAGATTCTAGAACATTAATTTGCAAAAAACATCATATAAAAAGTAAATCATAAAAATGGCAATATAACAAAGCATTTTTGAACGTTTTCAATATTTTCCGTTATTTTCTTAAAAAAATATATACGGGTGGACGGATTTGAGTATTATCAATAAAATATTTTGATAAATTAAAATTTTGTTAGGAATAGTCTCATTTGGTTCTATAACCAAAATAAATATAAAATTAGAATAAAGGAGATCACCTCCAATGAGTGGTAATTTTTCAGACATATGTAAAAAATAATTGTTCCCTTCTTTCTGTTGTTAATTTATAATGTAGGTATACTAACTAAAATGACTGACTGTGAAATCATTTAAAGTAATGTGGTTCTTAAGAAAATAAGTGTTCTACTTCATAGGAAAACAGTGGATGTAGAGAATAAGTCATCAAAATACCAATTCATTATAAAACATGCGTACTATGAAAATATCTTTTGTAATTTCTACTTGGAATTAAGAGTTTTTGAAAAGGTTTTAAAAATTTGAACTCATTTTGATTCTTAAAATAAATTGTCATGGTGAACACCTTCTAGTTGAACCACTTAGAACCCTGCAACAAAACTTTAAGTTCATACTAACAATCAAAATGGAGGAGCGGCACAATGCACATACTTGTACTAGATCCTCTGAGTCCGAAATTGAAAACAATTATGGCATTATCTGTCTCTGTCCAAGGGTTGCTGCCATCATCAAAGTGCATAGGACAAGCATCCCCTGAAAAAAATCCATTTTATATCTGATAACATATATATTCAACCTGAAAAACTTACGTTCTCTCTCATATTCAGACATTTCAATGGCTACAGCTGCTCCCTCTGTATAATTGTAAGACCTTACATCTTGATTCAGATCGCAAAAAGGTCCGATAGCCGAAAAGTTATAAGTACTAGATCCTCTGAGTCCGAAATTGAAAACAATTATGGCATTATCTGTCTCTGTCCAAGGGTTGCTGCCATCATCAAAGTGCATAGGACAAGCATCCCCTGAAAAAAATCCATTTTATATCTGATACATATATATTCAACCTGAAAAACTTACGTTCTCTCTCATATTCAGACATTTCAAATGGCTACAGCTGCTCCCTCTGTATAATTGTAAGACCTTACATCTTGATTCAGATCGCAAAAAGGTCCGATAGCTGAAAAGTTATAAGTACTAGATCCTCTGAGTCCGAAATTGAAAACAATTATGGCATTATCTCTGTCTCTGTCCAAGGGTTGCTGCCATCATCAAAGTGCATAGGACAAGCATCCCCTGAAAAAAATCCATTTTATATCTGATAACATATATATTCAACCTGAAAACTTACGTTCTCTCTCATATTCAGACATTTCAATGGCTACAGCTGCTCCCTCTGTATAATTGTAAGACCTTACATCTTGATTCAGATCGCAAAAAGGTCCGATAGCCGAAAAGTTATAAGTACTAGATCCTCTGAGTCCGAAATTGAAAACAATTATGGCATTATCTGTCTCTGTCCAAGGGTTGCTGCCATCATCAAAGTGCATAGGACAAGCATCCCCTGAAAAAAATCCATTTTATATCTGATAACATATATATTCAACCTGAAAAACTTACGTTCTCTCTCATATTCAGACATTTCAATGGCTACAGCTGCTCCCTCTGTATAATTGTAAGACCTTACATCTTGATTCAGATCGCAAAAAGGTCCGATAGCTGAAAAGTTATAAGTACTAGATCCTCTGAGTCCGAAATTGAAAACAATTATGGCATTATCTGTCTCTGTCCAAGGGTTGCTGCCATCATCAAAGTGCATAGGACAAGCATCCCCTGAAAAAAATCCATTTTATATCTGATAACATATATATTCAACCTGAAAAACTTACGTTTCTCTCTCATATTCAGACATTTCAATGGCTACAGCTGCTCCCTCTGTATAATTGTAAGACCTTACATCTTGATTCAGATCGCAAAAAGGTCCGATAGCTGAAAAGTTATAAGTACTAGATCCTCTGAGTCCGAAATTGAAAACAATTATGGCATTATCTGTCTCTGTCCAAGGGTTGCTGCCATCATCAAAGTGCATAGGACAAGCATCCCCTGAAAAAAATCCATTTTATATCTGATAACATATATATTCAACCTGAAAAACTTACGTTCTCTCTCATATTCAGACATTTCAATGGCTACAGCTGCTCCTCTGTATAATTGTAAGACCTTACATCTTGATTCAGATCGCAAAAGGTCCGATAGCCGAAAAGTTATAAGTACTAGATCCTCTGAGTCCGAAATTGAAAACATTATGGCATTATCTGTCTCTGTCCAAGGGTTGCTGCCATCATCAAAGTGCATAGGACAAGCATCCCCTGAAAAAAATCCCATTTTATATCTGATAACATATATATTCAACCTGAAAAACTTACGTTCTCTCTCATATTCAGACATTTCAATGGCTACAGCTGCTCCCTCTGTATAATTGTAAGACCTTACATCTTGATTCAGATCGCAAAAAGGTCCGATAGCCGAAAAGTTATAAGTACTAGATCCTCTGAGTCCGAAATTGAAAACAATTATGGCATTATCTGTCTCTGTCCAAGGGTTGCTGCCATCATCAAAGTGCATAGGACAAGCATCCCCTGAAAAAAAATCCATTTTATATATCTGATAACATATATATTCAACCTGAAAAACTTACGTTCTCTCTCATATTCAGACATTTCAATGGCTACAGCTGCTCCCTCTGTATAATGTAAGACCTTACATCTTGATTCAGATCGCAAAAAGGTCCGATAGCTGAAAAGTTATAAGTACTAGATCCTCTGAGTCCGAAATTGAAAACAATTATGGCATTATCTGTCTCTGTCCAAGGGTTGCTGCCATCATCAAAGTGCATAGGACAAGCATCCCCTGAAAAAAATCCATTTTATATCTGATAACATATATATTCAACCTGAAAAACTTACGTTCTCTCTCATATTCAGACATTTCAATGGCTACAGCTGCTCCCTCTGTATAATTGTAAGACCTTACATCTTGATTCAGATCGCAAAAAGGTCCGATAGCCGAAAAGTTATAAGTACTACTAGATCCTCTGAGTCCGAATTGAAAACAATTATGGCATTATCTGTCTCTGTCCAAGGGTTGCTGCCATCATCAAAGTGCATAGGACAAGCATCCCCTGAAAAAAATCCATTTTATATCTGATAACATATATATTCAACCTGAAAAACTTACGTTCTCTCTCATATTCAGACATTTCAATGGCTACAGCTGCTCCCTCTGTATAATTGTAAGACCTTACATCTTGATTCAGATCGCAAAAAGGTCCGATAGCCGAAAGTTATAAGTACTAGATCCTCTGAGTCCGAAATTGAAAACAATTATGGCATTATCTGTCTCTGTCCAAGGGTTTTGCTGCCATCATCAAAGTGCATAGGACAAGCATCCCCTGAAAAAAATCCTTTTATATCTGATAACATATATATTCAACCTGAAAAACTTACGTTCTCTCTCATATTCAGACATTTCAATGGCTACAGCTGCTCCCTCTGTATATTGTAAGACCTTACATCTTGATTCAGATCGCAAAAAGGTCCGATAGCTGAAAAGTTATAAGTACTAGATCCTCTGAGTCCGAAATTGAAAACAATTATGGCATTATATGTCTCTGTCCAAGGGTTGCTGCCATCATCAAAGTGCATAGGACAAGCATCCCCTGAAAAAAATCCATTTTATATCTGATAACAATATATTCAACCTGAAAAAACTTACGTTCTCTCTCATATTCAGACATTTCAATGGCTACAGCTGCTCCCTCTGTATAATTGTAAGACCTTACATCTTGATTCAGATCGCAAAAAGGTCCGATAGGCCGAAAAGTTTAAAGTACTAGATCCTCTGAGTCCGAAATTGAAAACAATTATGGCATTATCTGTCTCTGTCCAAGGTTGCTGCCATCATCAAAGTGCATAGGACAAGCATCCCCTGAAAAAAATCCATTTTATATCTGATAACATATATATTCAACCTGAAAACTTACGTTCTCTCTCATATTCAGACATTTCAATGGCTACAGCTGCTCCCTCTGTATAATTGTAAGACCTTACATCTTGATTCAGCGCAAAAAGGTCCGATAGCCGAAAGTTATAAGTACTAGATCTCTGAGTCCGAAATTGAAAACAATTATGGCATTATCTGTCTCTGTCCAAGGGTTGCTGCCACATCATCAAAGTGCATAGGACAAGCATCCCCTGAAAAAAATCCATTTCATATATCTGATAACAAATATATTCAACCTGAAAACTTACGTTCTCTCTCATATTCAGACATTTCAATGGCTACAACAGCTGCTCCTCTGTATAATTGTAAGACCTTACATCTTGATTCAGATCGCAAAAAGGTCCCGATACTGAAAAGTTATAAGTACTAGATCCTCTGAGTCCGAAATTGAAAACAATTATGGCATTATCTGTCTCTGTCCAGGGTTCTGCCATCATCAAAGTGCATAGGACAAGCATCCCCTGAAAAAAAATCCATTTTATATCTGATAACATATATTTCAACCTGAAAACTTACTTACGTTCTCTCTCATATTCAGACATTTCAATGCTACAGCTGCTCCCTCTGTATAATTGTAAGACCTTACATCTTGATTCAGATCGCAAAAAGGTCCGATAGCCGAAAGTTATAAGTACTAGATCCTCTGAGTCCGAAATTGAAAACAATTATGGCATTATCTGTCTCTGTCCAAGGGTTTGCTGCCATGCATCATCAAAGTGCATAGGACACCATCCCCTGAAAAAAATCCATTTCATATCTGATAACAAATATATTCAACCTGAAAAACTTACGTTCTCTCTCATTTCAGACATTTTCAATGCTACAGCTGCTCCCTCTGTAGAATTGTAAGACCTTACATCTTGATTCAGATCGCAAAAAGGTCCGATAGCTGAAAAGTTATAAGTACTAGATTCCTCTGAGTCCGAAATTGAAAACAATTATGGCATTATCTGTCTCTGTCCAAGGTTGCTGCCATCATCCAAGTGCATAGGACAAGCATCCCCTGAAAAAAATCCATTTTATATCTGATAACATATATATTCAACCTGAAAAACTTACGTTCTCTCTTATATTCAGACATTTCAATGGCTACACAGCTTCCTCCCTCTGTATAATTGTATGATCTTACATCTTGATTCAGATCTTACATCTTGATTGATCAATACTTATATACTTTCTTTGTAGTGTGCAAAATGACAGAAACAAATGTCTCTAACATGTTCTTAACATTCATACATTAACATTTTTTCACTTCTGATTTGATTGTAATTAAGTTTTCATCTTTACTTATTGATAATCTCATAGCAATCGACCATTGAAAAACGATACTTCCGAGGTTCTATACAAAATCATTAATATGTGTAAGCTATACAGAAAGGTCTTTAATGGTTGAAATTTTGAGAAAACAGATAAAATCTTCGATATATACAAAGTCAGTAACTCTGCAAAAATGAATCAATAAAGTAGATCCAATATCAGGCTCACTGAGTACAATTTTTTTTCAAAACAGATCACTCATTGTTCAGCTTTCAAAGACGTATCAATTGGATTATGATAGCTTCACATATTAATTTTCCGCAACAACGAACAGAGTTTTCTGAAAATTCTAGAACCATTTTTAACTTTGCGATCGTACAATGAGACTCCTGTATAACTGAACATTATCAGACATTGATTTCTAGTAAACCCCTTCACAGGATTAGATCTAATCCACTGTTTACCTAAAACGTGTTGAAAAGTAATTATATAGCTAACATGTAACCTACTGAGTGTGATATGATTTTTTCAGCACCAGGGGATCTCCTAATTCACACCAGTAGATTTACTTTTAATAGAAGCCAGGAACATCGAATACCAAAAATACGAAACCATCAGTCTTAATATCATTTCTTATTTTGGTAAATCTTCATCTCTTCTTCCTCAATCTTATCAGAACCACCGTTCAGAGTTTCACATTCATCAGGCGTTCCACAGTTTTTGCAGTAATCTTTAGTACTGTACTTTTCCTTTCCTTTCTTTCTAAACTTTTTTCTTTTCCCCATTCTTCATATGCTTCGATTTATGGTAATTGTATTGTGCTTCTTCTCTTTATCTGAGTCATCGATGTCTAAATTTTGCATGCTTGTCTGCACTGCAACATCGTTTGATTTCCGAGAAGTTCTTGACTGCCTACTTGATCGATTCAGTTTTTTCACCACCTGAAATAGCAGAATTCACTGAACTCTGAACCAAATTTTTTTTCTGGACATGACGAATTGTCACTTTCTGATCCAGAATCGTCAGAATTTGAATAATAACCAATTGGTTTCAAATCTTTCTTACGGTTGAAAACTTCAACTTCTTTGGAATATGTTTTTTTTCCTGTCTGTAATCCATATTCATGTAATCGTCAGATATTGAAGTTGAAGAATATTGCCTATTTGCTGCCTTAAAGATTGAAACATGAGTTGATCATTCAAGTCCAAATTATTAGTAATTGCTGACTCGCATGTTGAAATTTACTTTCGGAAATAGTAACCGAAACAGTTTCGTCTTCACTACCGCTTCTTGTTCTTCTACCATGGATCTCAGCTTGCTGTTATTTATAAGGTCTGATAACTGTTGACCATCTAGCCCTGCATTGGCTGTTCTTCGACCCAGGTTAGGCCTGAATCCTCTGGCAAACTATCAGTGTTTGTTAGTGCATTTATAAGATCCATGTGGGAATTTAAGCTGGTATGACTGCCTTGGTTTGTAGAGTTTCTTGTTGAAGACCTCCTGGAATGTCTACTTCTTGATTTTCTGGTATGCCTCTTTTCTCGT
>CM024243.1:21394460-21458614 GCA_013421045.1 Propylea japonica | reverse complement strand
AGGTCTCATTGAATTCTACTACGCTCAAATTAGATTAAGGTTGTTTGGGATTTAATGTTGTATTAACGCCCTCAAATTAAGTCGACGAGCAGCAAAGAACTTTGGCAATGAGTGAGTGAGAAAACGGCGGACCTCACAATGGAGTCGGTTGATCTAAATGTGAATACCGTGGAGCTCAGAGTAACGTCGAAAGATCTGATGTAAGAAAACGCGGGAGTACTCGTATTTAACGCTACTCTTAATGCTGTCACATGCAAAAAACCCTATATTTCAACACAATAAAAATGCCTGTAAATGATACTTTACTTTTTAAACAATTTCAAATAGTCATGTCAAATTATTGTGGTCTTTTTTCAGGAAACATTCTCCAATCGTTCCTTCCAGGATCAACCATGATGGCAACTCGAACAATTCTCCCATCCAGGTAGGAAACATGGGTAATGTCCAGGACATCAGCAACAACAGAATGTCTCAATGGCACAGCCGGGCACAGAGAACAACTGGAGCGGTGGCACCAATACGCTGATATACACACAATCGATGCAACCGCCCGACAAGAAAACCAACTTCTGGACCAACGGCCAGATGGAGAATGGAGTCAACATGGGCGGACTCCTGTCTAGCCAGCCTCCTCCAGAATACTGGTGTTCTGTCGCCTATTTCGAGCTAGACATACAGGTTGGAGAGACATTCAAGGTAAGTTTATGTTTGTAGTAGTTTGTAGTATCTACCCGTGAATAGATTCAAAATTAATTGGGATAGGGTACCATTGTTTTATAAGAAATTGCTACCAACAGCCCTCAAATTAAGTCGACGAGGCACAAAGAACTTTGGCAATGAGTGAGTGAGAAAACGGCGGACCTCACAATGGAGTCGGTTGATCTAAATGTGAATACCGTGGAGCTCAGAGTAACGTCGAAAGATCTGATGAGTAAGAAAACGCGGAGTACTCGTATTTAACGCTACTCTTAATGCTGTCACATGCAAAAACCCTATATTCAACACAATAAAAATGCCTGTAAATGATACTTTACTTTTTAAACAATTTCAAATAGTCATGTCAAATTAATTGTGGTCTTTTTTCAGGAAACAATTCTCCATCGTTCCTTCCAGGATCAACCATGATGGCAACTCGAACAATTCTCCCATCCAGGTAGGAAACATGGGTAATGTCCAGGACAATCAGCAACAACAGAATGTCTCAATGGCACAGCCGGGCACAGAGAACAACTGGAGCGGTGGCCACCATACGCTGATATACACACAATCGATGCAACCGCCCGACAAGAGAACCACTTCTGGACCAACGGCCAGATGGAGAATGGAGTCAACATGGCGGACTCCTGTCTAGCCAGCCTCCTCCAGAATACTGGTGTTCTGTCGCCTATTTCGAGCTAGACATACAGGTTGGAGAGACATTCAAGGTAAGTTTATGTTTGTAGTAGTTTGTAGTATCTACCCGTGAATAGATTCAAAATTAATTGGGATAGGGTACCATTGTTTTTATAAGAAGATTGCTTACCAACAGCCCTCAAATTAAGTCGACGAGGCACAAAGAACTTTGGCAATGAGTGAGTGAGAAAACGGCGGACCTCACAATGGAGTCGGTTGATCTAAATGTGAATACCGTGGAGCTCAGAGTAACGTCGAAAGATCTGATGAGTAAGAAAACGCGGGAGTACTCGTATTTAACGCTACTCTTAATGCTGTCACATGCAAAACCCTATATTTCAACACAATAAAAATGCCTGTAAATGATACTTTACTTTTTAAACAATTTCAAATAGTCATGTCAAATTAATTGTGGTCTTTTTTCAGGAAACAATTCTCCAATCGTTCCTTCCAGGATCAACCATGATGGCAACTCGAACAATTCTCCCATCCAGGTAGGAAACATGGGTAATGTCCAGGACAATCAGCAACAACAGAATGTCTCAATGGCACAGCCGGGCACAGAGAACAACTGGAGCGGTGGCACCAATACGCTGATATACACACAATCGATGCAACCGCCCGACAAGAGAACCAACTTCTGGACCAACGGCCAGATGGAGAATGGAGTCAACATGGGCGGACTCCTGTCTAGCCAGCCTCCTCCAGAATACTGGTGTTCTGTCGCCTATTTCGAGCTAGACATACAGGTTGGAGAGACATTCAAGGTAAGTTTATGTTTGTAGTAGTTTGTAGTATCTACCCGTGAATAGATTCAAAATTAATTGGGATAGGGTACCATTGTTTTTATAAGAAGATTGCTTACCAACAGCCCTCAAATTAAGTCGACGAGGCACAAAGAACTTTGGCAATGAGTGAGTGAGAAAACGGCGGACCTCACAATGGAGTCGGTTGATCTAAATGTGAATACCGTGGAGCTCAGAGTAACGTCGAAAGATCTGATAGTAAGAAACGCGGGAGTACTCGTATTTAACGCTACTCTTAATGCTGTCACATGCAAAAACCCTATATTTCAACACAATAAAAATGCCTGTAAATGATACTTTACTTTTTAAAACAATTTCAAATAGTCATGTCAAATTAATTGTGGTCTTTTTTCAGGAAACAATTCTCCAATCGTTCCTTCCAGGATCAACCATGATGGCAACTCGAACAATTCTCCCATCCAGGTAGGAAACATGGGTAATGTCCAGGACAATCAGCAACAACAGAATGTCTCAATGGCACAGCCGGCACAGAGAACAACTGGAGCGGTGGCACCAATACGCTGATATACACACAATCGATGCAACCGCCCGACAAGAGAACCAACTTCTGGACCAACGGCCAGATGGAGAATGGAGTCAACATGGGCGGACTCCTGTCTAGCCAGCCTCCTCCAGATACTGGTGTTCTGTCGCCTATTTCGAGCTAGACATACAGTTGGAGAGACATTCAAGGTAAGTTTATGTTTGTAGTAGTTTGTAGTATCTACCCGTGAATAGATTCAAAATTAATTGGGATAGGGTACCATTGTTTTTATAAGAAGATTGCTTACCAACAGCCTCATTAAGTCCAAAATAAGTCGACAGAGGCACACAAAGCAAGAACTTTGCAATGAGTGAGTGAGAAAACGGCGGACCTCACAATGGAGTCGGTTGATCTAAATGTGAATACCGTGGAGCTCAGAGTAACGTCGAAAGATCTGATGAGTAAAAAACGCGGGAGTACTCGTATTTAACGCTACTCTTAATGCTGTCACATGCAAAAACCCTATATTTCAACACAATAAAAATGCCTGTAAATGATACTTTACTTTTTAAACAATTTCAAATAGTCATGTCAAATTAATTGTGGTCTTTTTTCAGGAAACAATTCTCCAATCGTTCCTTCCAGGATCAACCATGATGGCAACTCGAACAATTCTCCCATCCAGGTAGGAAACATGGGTAATGTCCAGGACAATCAGCAACAACAGAATGTCTCAATGGCACAGCCGGGCACAGAGAACAACTGAGCGGTGGCACCAATACGCTGATATACACACAATCGATGCAACCGCCCGACAAGAGAACAACTTCTGGACCAACGGCCAGATGGAGAATGGAGTCAACATGGGCGGACTCCTGTCTAGCCAGCCTCCTCCAGAATACTGGTGTTCTGTCGCCTATTTCGAGCTAGACATACAGGTTGGAGAGACATTCAAGGTAAGTTTATGTTTGTAGTAGTTTGTAGTATCTACCCGTGAATAGATTCAAATTAATTGGGATAGGGTACCATTGTTTTTATAAGAAGATTGCTTACCAACAGCCCTCAAATTAAGTCGACGAGGCACAAAGAACTTTGGCAATGAGTGAGTGAGAAAACGGCGGACCTCACAATGGAGTCGGTTGATCTAAATGTGAATACCGTGGAGCTCAGAGTAACGTCGAAAGATCTGATGAGTAAGAAAACGCGGGAGTACTCGTATTTAACGCTACTCTTAATGCTGTCACATGCAAAAACCCTATATTTCAACACAATAAAATGCCTGTAAATGATACTTTACTTTTTAAACAATTTCAAATAGTCATGTCAAATTAATGTGTCTTTTTTTTTCAGGAAACAATTCTCCAATCGTTCCTTCCAGGATCAACCATGATGGCAACTCGAACAATTCTCCCATCCAGGTAGGAAACATGGGTAATGTCCAGGACAATCAGCAACAACAGAATGTCTCAATGGCACAGCCGGGCACAGAGAACAACTGGAGCGGTGGCACCAATACGCTGATATACACACAATCGATGCAACCGCCCGACAAGAGAACCAACTTCTGGACCAACGGCCAGATGGAGAATGGAGTCAACATGGGCGGACTCCTGTCTAGCCAGCCTCCTCCAGAATACTGGTGTTCTGTCGCCTATTTCGAGCTAGACATACAGGTTGGAGAGACATTCAAGGTAAGTTTATGTTTGTAGTAGTTTGTAGTATCTACCCGTGAATAGATTCAAAATTAATTGGGATAGGGTACCATTGTTTTTATAAGAAGATTGCTTACCAACAGCCCTCAAATTAAGTCGACGAGGCACAAAGAACTTTGGCAATGAGTGAGTGAGAAAACGGCGGACCTCACAATGGAGTCGGTTGATCTAAATGTGAATACCGTGGAGCTCAGAGTAACGTCGAAAGATCTGAGTAAGAAAACGCGGGAGTACTCGTATTTAACGCTACTCTTAATGCTGTCACATGCAAAAACCCTATATTTCAACACAATAAAAATGCCTGTAAATGATACTTTACTTTTTAAACAATTTCAAATAGTCATGTCAAATTAATTGTGGTCTTTTTTCAGGAAACAATTCTCCAATCGTTCCTTCCAGGATCAACCATGATGGCAACTCGAACAATTCTCCCATCCAGGTAGGAAACATGGGTAATGTCCAGGACAATCAGCAACAACAGAATGTCTCAATGGCACAGCCGGGCACAGAGAACAACTGGAGCGGTGGCACCAATACGCTGATATACACACAATCGATGCAACCGCCCCGACAAGAGAACCAACTTCTGGACCAACGGCCAGATGGAGAATGGAGTCAACATGGGCGGACTCCTGTCTAGCCAGCCTCCTCCAGAATACTGGTGTTCTGTCGCCTATTTCGAGCTAGACATACAGGTTGGAGAGACATTCAAGGTAAGTTTATGTTTGTAGTAGTTTGTAGTATCTACCCGTGAATAGATTCAAAATTAATTGGGATAGGGTACCATTGTTTTTATAAGAAGATTGCTTACCAACAGCCCTCAAATTAAGTCGACGAGGCACAAAGAACTTTGGCAATGAGTGAGTGAGAAAACGGCGGACCTCACAATGGAGTCGGTTGATCTAAATGTGAATACCGTGGAGCTCAGAGTAACGTCGAAAGATCTGATGAGTAAGAAAACGCGGGAGTACTCGTATTTAACGCTACTCTTAATGCTGTCACATGCAAAAACCCTATATTTCAACACAATAAAAATGCCTGTAAATGATACTTTACTTTTTAAACAATTTCAAATAGTCATGTCAAATTAATTGTGGTCTTTTTTCAGGAAACAATTCTCCAATCGTTCCTTCCAGGATCAACCATGATGGCAACTCGAACAATTCTCCCATCCAGGTAGGAAACATGGGTAATGTCCAGGACAATCAGCAACAACAGAATGTCTCAATGGCACAGCCGGGCACAGAGAACAACTGGAGCGGTGGCACCAATACGCTGATATACACACAATCGATGCAACCGCCCGACAAGAGAACCAACTTCTGGACCAACGGCCAGATGGAGAATGGAGTCAACATGGGCGGACTCCTGTCTAGCCAGCCTCCTCCAGAATACTGGTGTTCTGTCGCCTATTTCGAGCTAGACATACAGGTTGGAGAGACATTCAAGGTAAGTTTATGTTTGTAGTAGTTTGTAGTATCTACCCGTGAATAGATTCAAAATTAATTGGGATAGGGTACCATTGTTTTTATAAGAAGATTGCTTACCAACAGCCCTCAAATTAAGTCGACGAGGCACAAAGAACTTTGGCAATGAGTGAGTGAGAAAACGGCGGACCTCACAATGGAGTCGGTTGATCTAAATGTGAATACCGTGGAGCTCAGAGTAACGTCGAAAGATCTGAGTAAGAAAAACGCGGGAGTACTCGTATTTAACGCTACTCTTAATGCTGTCACATGCAAAAACCCTATATTTCAACACAATAAAAATGCCTGTAAATGATACTTTACTTTTTAAACAATTTCAAATAGTCATGTCAAATTAATTGTGGTCTTTTTTCAGGAAACAATTCTCCAATCGTTCCTTCCAGGATCAACCATGATGGCAACTCGAACAATTCTCCCATCCAGGTAGGAAACATGGGTAATGTCCAGGACAATCAGCAACAACAGAATGTCTCAATGGCACAGCCGGGCACAGAGAACAACTGGAGCGGTGGCACCAATACGCTGATATACACACAATCGATGCAACCGCCCGACAAGAGAACCAACTTCTGGACCAACGGCCAGATGGAGAATGGAGTCAACATGGGCGGACTCCTGTCTAGCCAGCCTCCTCCAGAATACTGGTGTTCTGTCGCCTATTTCGAGCTAGACATACAGGTTGGAGAGACATTCAAGGTAAGTTTATGTTTGTAGTAGTTTGTAGTATCTACCCGTGAATAGATTCAAAATTAATTGGGATAGGGTACCATTGTTTTTATAAGAAGATTGCTTACCAACAGCCCTCAAATTAAGTCGACGAGGCACAAAGAACTTTGGCAATGAGTGAGTGAGAAAACGGCGGACCTCACAATGGAGTCGGTTGATCTAAATGTGAATACCGTGGAGCTCAGAGTAACGTCGAAAGATCTGATGAGTAAGAAAACGCGGGAGTACTCGTATTTAACGCTACTCTTAATGCTGTCACATGCAAAAACCCTATATTTCAACACAATAAAAATGCCTGTAAATGTTTCAAATAGTCATGTCAAATTAATTGTGGTCTTTTTTCAGGAAACAATTCTCCAATCGTTCCTTCCAGGATCAACCATGATGGCAACTCGAACAATTCTCCCATCCAGGTAGGAAACATGGGTAATGTCCAGGACAATCAGCAACAACAGAATGTCTCAATGGCACAGCCGGGCACAGAGAACAACTGGAGCGGTGGCACCAATACGCTGATATACACACAATCGATGCAACCGCCCGACAAGAGAACCAACTTCTGGACCAACGGCCAGATGGAGAATGGAGTCAACATGGGCGGACTCCTGTCTAGCCAGCCTCCTCCAGAATACTGGTGTTCTGTCGCCTATTTCGAGCTAGACATACAGGTTGGAGAGACATTCAAGGTAAGTTTATGTTTGTAGTAGTTTGTAGTATCTACCCGTGAATAGATTCAAAATTAATTGGGATAGGGTACCATTGTTTTTATAAGAAGATTGCTTACCAACAGCCCTCAAATTAAGTCGACGAGGCACAAAGAACTTTGGCAATGAGTGAGTGAGAAAACGGCGGACCTCACAATGGAGTCGGTTGATCTAAATGTGAATACCGTGGAGCTCAGAGTAACGTCGAAAGATCTGATGAGTAAGAAAACGCGGGAGTACTCGTATTTAACGCTACTCTTAATGCTGTCACATGCAAAAACCCTATATTTCAACACAATAAAAATGCCTGTAAATGATACTTTACTTTTTAAACAATTTCAAATAGTCATGTCAAATTAATTGTGGTCTTTTTTCAGGAAACAATTCTCCAATCGTTCCTTCCAGGATCAACCATGATGGCAACTCGAACAATTCTCCCATCCAGGTAGGAAACATGGGTAATGTCCAGGACAATCAGCAACAACAGAATGTCTCAATGGCACAGCCGGGCACAGAGAACAACTGGAGCGGTGGCACCAATACGCTGATATACACACAATCGATGCAACCGCCCGACAAGAGAACCAACTTCTGGACCAACGGCCAGATGGAGAATGGAGTCAACATGGGCGGACTCCTGTCTAGCCAGCCTCCTCCAGAATACTGGTGTTCTGTCGCCTATTTCGAGCTTGACATACAGGTTGGAGAGACATTCAAGGTAAGTTTATGTTTGTAGTAGTTTGTAGTATCTACCCGTGAATAGATTCAAAATTAATTGGGATAGGGTACCATTGTTTTTATAAGAAGATTGCTTACCAACAGCCCTCAAATTAAGTCGACGAGGCACAAAGAACTTTGGCAATGAGTGAGTGAGAAAACGGCGGACCTCACAATGGAGTCGGTTGATCTAAATGTGAATACCGTGGAGCTCAGAGTAACGTCGAAAGATCTGATAGTAAGAAAACGCGGGAGTACTCGTATTTAACGCTACTCTTAATGCTGTCACATGCAAAAACCCTATATTTCAACACAATAAAAATGCCTGTAAATGATACTTTACTTTTTAAACAATTTCAAATAGTCATGTCAAATTAATTGTGGTCTTTTTTCAGGAAACAATTCTCCAATCGTTCCTTCCAGGATCAACCATGATGGCAACTCGAACAATTCTCCCATCCAGGTAGGAAACATGGGTAATGTCCAGGACAATCAGCAACAACAGAATGTCTCAATGGCACAGCCGGGCACAGAGAACAACTGGAGCGGTGGCACCAATACGCTGATATACACACAATCGATGCAACCGCCCGACAAGAGAACCAACTTCTGGACCAACGGCCAGATGGAGAATGGAGTCAACATGGGCGGACTCCTGTCTAGCCAGCCTCCTCCAGAATACTGGTGTTCTGTCGCCTATTTCGAGCTAGACATACAGGTTGGAGAGACATTCAAGGTAAGTTTATGTTTGTAGTAGTTTGTAGTATCTACCCGTGAATAGATTCAAAATTAATTGGGATAGGGTACCATTGTTTTTATAAGAAGATTGCTTACCAACAGCCCTCAAATTAAGTCGACGAGGCACAAAGAACTTTGGCAATGAGTGAGTGAGAAAACGGCGGACCTCACAATGGAGTCGGTTGATCTAAATGTGAATACCGTGGAGCTCAGAGTAACGTTCGAAAGATCTGATGAGTAAGAAAACGCGGGAGTACTCGTATTTAACGCTACTCTTAATGCTGTCACATGCAAAAACCCTATATTTCAACACAATAAAAATGCCTGTAAATGATACTTTACTTTTTAAACAATTTCAAATAGTCATGTCAAATTAATTGTGGTCTTTTTTCAGGAAACAATTCTCCAATCGTTCCTTCCAGGATCAACCATGATGGCAACTCGAACAATTCTCCCATCCAGGTAGGAAACATGGGTAATGTCCAGGACAATCAGCAACAACAGAATGTCTCAATGGCACAGCCGGGCACAGAGAACAACTGGAGCGGTGGCACCAATACGCTGATATACACACAATCGATGCAACCGCCCGACAAGAGAACCAACTTCTGGACCAACGGCCAGATGGAGAATGGAGTCAACATGGGCGGACTCCTGTCTAGCCAGCCTCCTCCAGAATACTGGTGTTCTGTCGCCTATTTCGAGCTAGACATACAGGTTGGAGAGACATTCAAGGTAAGTTTATGTTTGTAGTAGTTTGTAGTATCTACCCGTGAATAGATTCAAAATTAATTGGGATAGGGTACCATTGTTTTTATAAGAAGATTGCTTACCAACAGTTTCTATTACTATCAAATATATAATTGCACTTAGTCAACTTGTAATATGTTCAAAACGACAATTTTTCATCTTGTTTCCCTGACAGATTAGATTTCTACTCGTAACACGTGCTGGGGAGTCTTCAAAGGTGATGGCAAGTGATAGAACTCACCAAAAATCGTTTTTATGAAATATTCTGCTTCAAGAAATTTACTCCTCTGAATAACTAGTGAATCTTCGAAATTCTAAGTTTGAACCTGCTCACGTATAAAGAATTCCGACCATTAAGGAAGAATGTAGCTTATGTGTGTTCTACTAGTGACAACAAAGCCCACAACACTCTGTGGAGAAATGCTGAGTCATGTTCGATCATTTTCAGTATTACTTTAATTGTTATAGCTAAAATGCTGCACGCTTTATTCAAACAGAATTAGGAAAAAAAAGAGAAACACTCTTGGTCAAAGGAAAACGTAGAGACTGATCCTTGCTTCAAAAGAGGCTCGTCGAGCTCTATCTTTGTCAAAAAATGAGTTAATTCTCACAGGTCACTCTTTCTTTAGATGTCACCTGCACAAGATAGAATGGAAATCTCAAAAATCTGTAGGTTGTGTGGATCGGCCACAGAAAACACAAGCACATATTATGGCAATGCAATCTATTGGCGCAAACCAGACTTATTCTACAGGGTATTCTACGATCTTGTCGCTAGCCGACAGAAGAGCGAAAGTCTTCTAGCAAATAAAGAAATGTAAAATAAAATAAAACACACTATTATTGTTTATTATAATCTTCAGCTATCGATTTCGGAATTATTCCATCATCAGGCCAGCTGAAAGTATACAAATGTAGAACATGTATTTATTTAGGTGAGAGTATGCAACTTACAGTCTTGAATTAAAATGAACATAAACTGTTTAAAAACATTTAAAATGGTCTTCTCTTGTTAGAATTGTTAATTTTTTTTTTAATAACATATTACACATATTTACACATTTTTTTTTTTTAATAACATATTACACATTTTGATCACAAAAATGATTGATGAATTGTCAGTTGAATGTCAAAATTACAAGTCAATATTCTTCATAATTTACTCCAAATAAGATGAAATTCCAAGTTTAGATTCACGGACATCGCATAAAAATATTCCTTTTGATCCTATAGCACCAACTTTTTGTAATAATTGATGTATTATGCGATTTTTGTGTGAAAAAATATATGTAGTTAGAAGACCAACAGGCTGGGCAGGTAAAGTTCATTAGCTGCAGAGAAAGCAATTTACCTAAGAGAACGATACTCTGAAATCAAACGCTGGCCCTCCAGGTTGGGGGTTGAGGCATCGGGCTAACTCCTCGATACTCATAAAAATGGTGAAATGTTAAAAAACCCAATAGTAGCCTTTAGATTACCAAAGAAAGTGATGAGATGGATACCTCGGAAAACAGGAAAAGAGGAAGACCAAGAACGACATGGATTAGTGGAATAAGAAAATCAATAAGTGAAGGAGGACTAAATGATGATGACTACAACAATAGAAGGCATTGGCAATTGGGAATCGGACAATATCTTTAGGATGTTTTAACCCGAATAAATAATAATAATATATTACACATTTCGCACATATCCTATAGTTCCATATTCAGTTGACATTCCTACAAGAAAGATATACCGGTAATAAAAGTTGACTAGAGTTCAAAATTTTTAACAATTCTAACAAGAGAAGACCATTTTAAATGTTTTTAAACAGTTTATGTTCATTTTAATTCAAGACAGTAAGTTGCATACTCTCACCTAAATAAATACATGTTCTACATTTGTATACTTTCAGCTGGCCTGATGATGGAATAATTCCGAAATCGATAGCCGAAGATTATAATAAACAATAATAGTGTGTTTTATTTTATTTTACATTTCTTAATCTCAAAAGAACATACTATGGAAGAATTCATTTGTAAAATCTTCTAGCAAAATAATCAACTTTGCGAAGGAACCTTCACGTTCCTGGGCAAAATGTATAGCTCTAGTTTGGTAACCCACAAAAGACCTCATTGGTCGCAGTAGACAAAAGAAGTCACAGTACCAATCCAATCGACCACAATCTAATCTAATCGAATCAGCAAAATTCGTTAAAATGATCTATTTGGATGAGTTCTACTACCTGTCACAAAATAGCCTATACCAAAAAAGACATTCAGTATGCTAAATATCATTGTATCCAAAAAGGATTGTGAAATATTTTCAAAACCATATTTCAGGTACTCTCTTGCTGCCCTAGCGTGACAACTGACGGCTATGTAGACCCTTCCGGGGGTAACAGATTCTGCTTGGGTGCGCTAAGCAACGTTCACAGAACTGAACAGAGCGAGCGCGCGCGTCTCCACATCGGCAAGGGTGTCCAACTCGATCTCAGGGGAGAGGGCGACGTTTGGTTACGGTGTCTTAGTGACCACCCTGTCTTTGTTCAAAGTTATTACCTGGATAGAGAGGCCGGCAGGCAGCCCGGAGATGCTGTTCATAAAATATTCCCCTCGGCCTACATCAAAGTGTTCGACCTGAGGCAGTGCCACCACCAGATGACGTCTCAGGCAGCGACAGCTAGAGCAGCAGCTGCAGCACAAGCTGCCGCCGTTGCGGGACATATACCAGGTATGATTATACTGTACTAGCGGACCCAACAGACGTTGTTCTGCATACACAAAATTTCATTCAATTCGATCCAGCCGTTTGGTTGCAGAATAGATTAATAACCTAGATAACAACTACAGCGCCATCTGTTGATCTTATTTATGATTATAAATATACGGATATCCGGCAATCCAAATACATTCATACATCATAGGTTTAAAATTTGTAAAATATGTCATAAGTAAAAAATTGTTGTATAATATGTTAGTTCGTACGTTATTTCTGAACAAAATATTAAAATTTAGATTCACTCGATTTAACTTCACTTTTTGTCCAAATGTCAAAATCATTATAACCTATAAATATGTATTCTATGACTGCTTGATTGGTCGTAAGAAAAAGGAAAGCCTTTTATTTTTTTCTGAACAAATATTTTGTTGTATAAACCTTACCCTAGCAATTATGAACACAACAAAAAAAGAATTATCCAATTTGGTGCAGCCGTTTGAAAGATATTGCATTTTGACGGTAACCATAGATCCTGTTTTATTAATATAAGAAGATTAGGCCCGGTGCACATGCGCTGCAAAGTATTCGCAGGGTTAGAATATAGGAGAACTACCTAAGTTAACTTCGCCAAATGGGAGCACGTAAACGAGACGCCTCCGGATACCCTAGACCTATGGCGATAGCTATCGGAGCTGACTAAGCATAGGGGGAGAAACTTGGCTCAGCTCCGATAGCTATTGTGATGGCTTTTGAAGCTGACAAAAGATGGGGGTTGAAACTTACGTCAGTCCCGATACTTATCGCGATAGTTATCAAAGCTAACGCAATATAGGGTGCGAAACTTGCGTTAGCTCGGATAGCTATCGGATATCTTTCGTCAGCTCCGATACTAATCGCCATAGCTATCGGAGTTGACGAAAGATGAGGTCAGCTCCGATAGTTATTGGAGGTGTCGAAAGATGAATAGAGAAACTTGCGTCAGTTCTGATACTTATTACGATAGCTGTCGGAGTTGGCGCCCCTATCTTACGTCAGCTCTGATAGCTATCGCGATAATTTTCGCAGCTTTATTTGCTTCAGCTCCGATAGCTATTGAAGCTGACGAAAGATGGGGGGAAATCTAGCATAATCTCCTATACTTATATCGATAGCTATTAGAGCTGCAAACAGACGTGGGGAGAAACTTCCGTCAACTCTGATAGCTATCGCGATAGCTATAGTGTATCCGCAAGCTATCTGCATCCCGTTTACACGCTCCCATTTGACGTAGTTAGCTCAGGCAGGTTCCTTGAATTCACTCTGCGTCGCTACTACTTTATAACATATTCAATAATATAATTAAGGCTCTAAAAAGGGGAGTATACCAGACAGCCATGCTGGGTCCAACCACAGACTCGAAAATTACAGAACAATTCGAATGAAATGAAATATGTAATCGAATAAATGAAATCTGTAATCAAATGAGGTTTTAATCCTGTAATCGGCATGCATAGATGGCGATGAAAATTTGCGAGTGATCTGTAATTTTCGAGTCTATGGTTGGACCCAGTCAGCCTGTCTGGCATACCTATCTTTCTAGTGCTCTAATATAATATAATGTATTCAATACTTTTTCAGTGTGACGTCATAGATTTTCCTATCTTCAAAACAAGTTGTATTTAAAATATCATTTTCAGTATCAAATATTTAGACTTATTTAGCAGATAGCAGTGGGCTGCGGAATTAATTATTCTCTCCAATAACAAAATCAAAAATAAAATTTCTGACCTCAAAAAGCGTTACCTGTTTTGTTCTTGTCTTCGACTGAAAGTGACTATCTACGATTATTTCACGATTCAAAGTTTATATTCAAATGGAACAGAGCCATTTGCTTTGGTTTGGTACTGATGTTGAAAGATTAAGCCCTTTTAAACACTGTATTACTATTCAGCTCAGCCTTCAAAACTGCCCAGAAAATATTTTCTCTTGTGCTTTCGTTTTTCTGATGAAAAATAACATGAGAATTTTTAATTTTTTCCAAAGATCTTTCGAAATGACTGGGATTTTTAATATCCAATTGGGACAATTAATACCTCATATTAGTCAGCTGATCGAATAAAATGAAATAAATATAAGTACAAACAATTTCTTGTAAGAGGTAAATAGATGCATTTGGTAATTACAACTAAGAGCTTAAATCGCTCAATCGTGGTTGTTATTTACAAATCGAGTACACGGAGTGATCAAAGTAGTGTTTGTTTATAACCTCAGCGATCGCTCGGACATTACTCGAAAAACTCCGAGAAAATCGGCCGAGCAAATCGAGCGAATTATTCAAATTGCTGATGATCAGGTCGAAAATAATTTGCCAATGATTTATGAATGCGAAATTTGCCAAGGAACAATTGACAGTATTTCTGTTATGAAAATACATATTTCAATTTCGAAATTGACGAAAACCATCTATAGTCCTTTCACGAAAGTTTAAGCGCATAGTAGGCGTTTGTTTATTTATCTGAAGTTGGCAGTATTTGCTGTCATAACGTAAAATTAAGTCAACGTTGCCGAATGTACCCGGCCTCGTCCGACGAGCTTGCGAAATATCGGAGAACTCTATATAATATTGACAACATTGCATATCAATCTGACAAGAAAATAAACAACATAACCTAAAATTTTAATATACACAGTGAAATATGCCAAATTGTCATGGCAACCGACGGCTCATCCTTTCGTGAACGGACTAAGGTTAGAATTTAAAACTCAGAATTATTTATTGCGTTTGGTTATTCCTTAACCCTCCAAAGACTCGAAAATCGCGTAATCATAAAATCCGCTCGATCTTCTCGGCTCAATGATGCAATTACCAAATGCACCATATGTAGTGTACTTTTACGTTGTTTGCCGTTGTCAACTTCAATAATTGAGTTATCATTTTTTTTGCTTTAGGCCCCCATTCCGTTGGTGGTATTGCACCGGCCATAAGCTTGTCCGCAGCTACAGGAATTGGCGTCGATGACCTGAGAAAACTCTGCATCCTTAGATTAAGCTTCGTAAAAGGATGGGGTCCTGACTACCCTAGAACGTCGATCAAAGAAACACCCTGCTGGATCGAAGTACACCTGCACAGGGCGCTGCAATTGTTAGATGAGGTGCTACATACGATGCCCATAGATGGTCCCAGAGGAATCGAATGAATATGAGTTGTTTGACTTATGTTGATGTGAGTTGAGAAACTGCTACCGACAACTGTTTATGTTCCTTTCTTTCTATTGGACGATTTTTAACCCATTCTTCAAGTCTTCTTTAGATTAATTTTATGTGATTTTAGTGATGGGAATTCTTAGTCTTTTTAGTCTTCCTCCACCTTTTCTTGAACTTGCATTGATGTATTATTTACCAGATACTCTAGTTCAATTATGATTCTGTTCATTTTTGAGAACAAAATTATTGTTTAGTCTTCATTATATTTCCTAATGACCTAACATGATGAAGACATAATGATGATAGCAATAGAACACGTTAAAAATCGTTCATTATTTTCTTTTACTTTAAACAATGAAGAAGACTGAAAAACGTGGTGTTTGAAAATCTGTAGTGCCATTTCCGCAACCTTTTGACATTGACAAGTTTCCATCTATGATGGGATACAAACATATTTTCACATTAACCCAAAGGTTTATTTTTAACATCAAATATGCAACTTGAGATGCTATAAAAATAGTTAACATATTTTCAGATTAAGTATAGAATATTTTTACACTACCACTACAGATAACTTTGTCTGTGTTTACATGCTTGTTGATTGATGAAATTTCCCCCGAAAGTTTTAATTGATTAGATTTTGTGTTTGAAAGTTTAGGTTTTGTTGTTTGAAAATTGAATCTATAAAGTGTTGGGATAATTTGTTCAACTTTTGTTTTGGATTGTGCAAAATATTGAAATTTACAATTGAAAGTATATTGAAACTATTTTGAGAGAGGTAATTAGATATTTATGTGAAATGGAGAATATAAATTATTATGAAAAGTGTTTCTATAACGGCAGGGTATTTATGTTGATGAAAAATTTTATTTTATTCATGTATATGAATGAGCTTTTATGCATTGTTTTGTCTAAATGTTTTGTACTTGTGTTGAATCATACCAAAGATTTCTAATGATTTTCCAATGATTATGTATGCAAATCAATGAATTTCAATAGCAAACTTTAAGAAGTGTCCTTGAAATTATTTTGTTATCATTCATACACAAAATGCCTTGCCGGGTAAAAATTTTCAGTTTGATACGAGAATTACTATTTTGATGACGATTGATATGCTTATAGTATAGAGTTAAAATTGTTCTCAATATTTTCGAGTAGAACAAAGAGCATGTGATATTGTGAATTGTAGTGAAGAGAGAAATGAGTGCACAAATTGAGTGCTGGAAGTCTTTGATCATAACTCATTATTTATTTTCTATAATTGAAAAATTTAAAATTATTGGACGAAGAAGATGATATTAACCATCTTGTGAATATTCACTCGTTCATTTATTGCTTCTAATTATGATTATTGTGTAATCCTTGGAATCCTTCCTTCTGAAGAATTTTACCATATTCGTCTAAATTTTATCATGTATATTGTATATTTATTTATGTTCAATTTCATATTGAATATATGAGATATTTCTTTCTGTTTGATAAAAATATTTTCCAATTTTTTCCTGAAAATATGTGTCATGAGTTATCCTACATAATGTTTTATTATGAATTGATTTTATTCAAATAAATATTATTTCAATACATCTGTTTTTTATGATGAGACCTTTTAAACCAATATGAAAAATATACATGACAACAGTGCTGTGGGCATAGGAGATCAGAATAATTTGAAATTTGATGAGGTTGGTTAAAAACCAAACCATAAATCTAACTGGAAAGCTGATCCAATGTGTTGTGCATTTATTTAGAGCGAGAGGCGCGGGGGTTATGCCAAAAGTTATAATGGCTCTCGGGAATTCAGTCGCTATGGAGCATTTCTCGGGAGCAGGCCGCGCGTTGTGCGATTTCCTAGATGTCACGAGGGAGAACTCGAAAAAGAGTTTTACAGGGGATTGTTCTAGCAAGACTTCGCCTCCATATTTTAGTGTATTGTATATTACAGTACAACTAATAAAGACACTTATTATTATATATGACAATTTCCGAAGAGTAATTATCGTTAGGTTAGACCGAATATGTATAACAAACTCCTTAATACATAAATTCTTTCATTCATATTAAATGAATAATTTTTTGGATGTAGCATATTGTACCCATCTATTAAGAAGTGTTCTAAACTACTTTTAGTCATTTAAAATATAACAACTTTTCACTCAACTCAAATTTAACATTCCAAGACTATCTAGTTACTCTACCCTAGAATTCATTTTTTTCTAAATTATTACATTGAGAATATCAATTATTCCGAAATATTATATGGAATGAGTATGTATATGTATTTTCTTAATGAGTAGATGATATTTTCAAACCGTAATTACCGTTTAGTTTAATGGAATGTAGCAATATTCTTAAATTGATAACATTATCTATTCATATACAGAATATTATTTACTTGGATGAAGCATTATATTCTTCTTTGGAGTATATGAATTTGAAACATTATTTACTCATTCCAAATATACCAAATTTCTCAATTTACTTGTTCCGATTCCATATATACTTGAATCAACCTTAAAATTTCAAGAATATCTTGTTACTTGTTTCGAGAATAGATTTTTTTCCGTGAACCCTAATATTTTGGCCAAATTAACTTAGGTATAATGAAATAAGGAAAAGATAAAAATCAATTTCAAGCGGCTAACCGTTTATCATTTCGGTTAACCAATTCCATTCAACTTGAATGCAATTGGTTAACCGAAATAATAACCGGTTAGCCGCTTGAAACTGATTATAATAATCTATGTATGAATCATAATGGCCGGTATATAGTGTTGTAGCTTGAGAAGTATGATAGAGAAGTATATCAAACCAAAATGCAGTTCCAATATTATATTGAATAATAACCAAAAATACAAAAGAAATATTCCACATACGAGTTAATAAAATAACCAAGCGATACGTCAATGTCACACCTTACGCGCCTATATTGTTAACATAAAAATAAAAATGAGATCACAGAGCACCTAAATTGTTTTCTTCAACACCCTACCCCAATTTATGTAAACTGACAATCTCTAACATTTAATAAATCTCGAAAATAATTGAATTTAACTCTAGGCAATGGTTTAGTTAACATGTCAGCTAACTGATCCTGACTAGGAATATAACAAATCTCAACCTTTCTTTCTAAAACACAATCTCGAACAAAATGATATTTTGTATCAATATGTTTGCTTCGTTTACTTTCAAGCGTTGATGCAATTTTTATACATGACTGATTATCTTCAAAAACAACTATTGGATTTACATTTCTAAATATTTCTTCTAAAATTTGATTCAGAAACAAACTTTCAGTGACAGATGAACACAGTGCAATGTATTCAGATTCTGTACTAGATAAAGCAACTACATTCTGTTTTTGACTTTTCCACAATACAACATTATTGTTCAATCTAACTACATATCCTGTAACGCTTTTTCTATCAATTTGATCATTTGCAAAATCGGAGTCAACAAATGTATATGTCTGATTTGCTTTTTCACTCTTTACATATTTTAAGCCATAATTTTTAGTTGTATTTAAATATCTAAGTGCATTTTTGAGTTGATTCCAATGTTCTTCTTTGTAGGAATTTTGAAATCTACTAAAGTAGGAAATTGCATAACACAAATCTGGTCTTGAACCCAACATTATATACATCAGACAACCAATGAGTTCACGATATGGTAAATTTCTGTCACATGATTCATTACATTTGGGTAGATATTGTTTTGGTTGTATTGGTATATCACAATTTTTAGACTTATCCATATTAAATTTTTTCAGAACTCTTTCAATTAAATCACATTGAGAAATATATAAAGAATTTCCAATTTTCTGAATTTCAAATCCTAAGAAAATGAATTTTTCCGATTTTAGTTCAGTCATTTTAAAATTTCTTGATAATTGTTCTTTCAAGTTATTGAGTTTTATTGTAGATTTGGACATGAGAAATAAATCATCTACATACAGCAATAAATAACTATCATCATTATCAAAATAAAGGCATGGATCTTTCTTTGAACGCTTAAATCCTAATTTTGAAATAAAAGTGTTAAAAGTATTATTCCAGCATTTAGGTGCCTCTCTTAAACCATAAAGAGCCTTAACTAATTTACAAATCTTATTAGGTTCTTCTTTGATACCTTCAGGTAAATACATGTAGGATCGATTTTCTAAAGTTCCATATAAAAATGCTGACTTAACGTCCATCTGCAACATGAGCAAATCCTTTTCTAAGCCTAAACCTGTGGTTGATCATGAATGTTTGTTAGTTCAAAATATTCAATAGTTATGTATTGTACAATTGAGCCTAATAAAATAATTATTTTTATAATGTATATTTTCTTTCAAATCTGCCTTTTAATTCCGAAACAATAGGAAAAGCAAGTAAAATAAATAAAAAATATATATTATCTTCTTTCTCTCTCTTTCTGGAACACAGAGCATTGTCAAAATTCGGGACGAAACCATAGAACCTCTCTCTTACAAAAAGCGACCACCCCTCAGAATCCAATCGCCCCATTTATTTTTGACGTTTCAAATGTCACGCGTGTTGTATTGTAAGGGTTTAGTAGGCAGATACACTACCTTACTAGAACACAAGGCCATGAAACAGAATGACAGCGGTAGGGGGGTGAAGTGTTTGAGTAGTCAGTCATTTGTAGGTGACAGTTGATGTTTGTTTACGTTTTTGCCAGAATTGTGAGTGTTTTTCGGAGTTTATTGCTCAAAATTATATTTGTTTTGATGTTACATCAGTTCTTAACAGGTAAGGAAAAGGCCTTTTTATATTTTTCCACTAGTTTATTTGTTTTACTTCTAGTTCATAAAAGTTTTGCTTTTCATGTTCGAGGTTATTTTGATTTTAGTTTCGGTTCGTTTTATGCTAATCTCGCTATTTTTTCCAGCTGAAATGCCATTTCATTGCTCTGTTCCCAAGTGCAGGGGCAATTATACAGGAGGGCCATAAGTAGCAGTCTTTGGGTTTCCCAAAGACGAGCAACTTAAAAGAACTTGGTTTAACGAAATTGAAAGGGAAGATTTCGTTTCCAGTAACAGCAGTAAGGTATTAATTATTGCAAATTCAACTGTTTTGCCTGAAACTCAGAAGTTACTTATTTCTAGGTTTGCGAACTACATTTCCAAACAGAATTTATAGAAAGATCTACAAGTTACACACATGAAGTTACAGGTCAAAAAGTCGAAATTCCATTGAAGTTTCCTAGGTTAAAAATAGGTTGAAAAAATGTTATTAAGCAGCTGGCCTTCTATTTATCTTTCACTATTCGTTTTAGGAGCGATACCAACGAAATTGCCAGGTTGTCCGTCCTACCTAAGCAGATCAGATGTTCATACCAGAGTATCTCCTCAATTCAAGCGATCTAAAGTGGAATGTCGAGATCTTGAGAAAGCCATTGCATCAAAATCTTGTTCAGAATATGATTCAGCCGTGTCATTTGCAACTTGAGCTGAGGCTTTTACAAAAGTTTTTGCTCCAAAAGGTTGGATGAAAGCCAAAGGAGTAAAAACCTGTGTTTTGTTTATTTGGACTAGTCATCAGAAATTCCAGTTGTTAAAATAAAAGTGTATGTGTCTGAAGACTTAGCGTTATTGTACTATTTAATAATATTAAGGCAAAAAGACTGGAATGTGATGATGGGAACTTAATATTGCCAGTTATACTGCAAAAAACACTATTATCTCTATCCCTCATATTTCTTTTTCCTCAATAAATATCGAAAATAACCACGAAATTGGTACTTGTGTTAACAACGATCCTACCTACTCAGAAAAATATAATTTTTCTTTTTTGTTGGAAAATGAAATCTAAATTGATCAATAATTTTGTGGAAATGACATTGCGTAAATAAATACGGAATGGACTACCTATGCTGACGTCACTCATTCTGTTTCATGGCCTTGTGTTCTAGTAAGGTAGTGGCAGATAGCACTTCTTATATTTTATGTTCTGTGAGATAGCACTTCTTATATTTTATGTTCTGTGCGTATGTTCGTGTTGTAAATTTTACTTCTAGCGTTTCACCCCCCTGACATGGCCAGAACTTAGAGAATTACTGAATGGCAGATTCGGTTTCCAAATAAACTGTTGATCGGTCGATCAACAGATTTCTCCGTCAAATTTGACAAATCGATCAACTACATTTGGGTTTCATTAAGCTTGATTGTGGAATCAAAAACGTAGATCAGTTGATTGGAGAATACAATCTGACAACCTGGCTTTCTCGAAGTCCCGATCAACGGGAACACAAAAATGGCTTTAAATTTAGATATTTTCCACTTCCTTCTGTGAACCAGCGTCATATTCCAATTGCCAAGTTCAACTTTCAGGTGATCGTTTTGGTTGTTAGTGTTTGGGTTTTTGAATTAAGTGATAAGAAATGAAAGGAGAGAAAAAAATTTCCAGATCAGAAAAGATAGATCATTTCTTCTTTCACTGATAGAATCGTGAGTAAAATTGTCTCTGTACTGAAATCATTCCTTTCATGTTGAAGATTGAACTGCTACCTTTTCTTTTTTAGGAGGAAAAATATTATAGAGTGTAAAATCACTAATAAAATCAGTTGTGAGGCCAAAAAGGAAGCTTGGGAGGAGGTAGCAGAAGAATTTAATTCTTTGCAATCAATCCAAAGGACTTCTCAACAGCTGAAAACCCTATATAAAAATCTAAAAAGAAGAGGAAGAAAAGATGCGTGGCTGCAGATAATGTGAGTACTAGTCCAATTTTTCAAAGTGCAATATTTAGATATACCTTCATTGCAGAAGGATAGATACAGGAACTTAATGAATGAGTTTCAATGGGAAGAAGGGCAGCAAGAAAAAATCTTGTCGTTAGGAGAGCTGCAACGAAAAGTCAGACAGGAAAAAGTACCTATATTCCCAATGATTTGTATGAATCAATAAATAGAAAATAATTCAGATTCATATTCATTACAAAAGGAAATATCTGCTACTGGGGTGGGCAGTTCAAAAATAATTTGGATGAAACAGACCAAAGAATTTTGTCTCTACTAGGAGATAATGTAAGACCATTGTGAAATCCTTTTGATGATGCCAATATATATTTTGGTGGGTTAATATCTCAATATGCATACCATAAAATATTGAGATAAACATTTGATCGGGCGATCAAGGCTTTATGAAACCCGCCGTTAAGCCTGTGATAGATAATAATAAAAGCAAATCTATATAAAAGTCATTTGTACTGACTTTTGTAACCACTACCTGTAGAGGCGTTAGCGAAAATCAGTAGACTCTCAGATAGATACTGCATTATAAATTCTATGTTTTTATGACTGAAAATATTCTTCATCGTCCTCGTGGGCGCAGTAAGTACTCCATCCCTTTTATATTTACTTGAAATTTTTTTATAACCTCCAGTGGAACAGATTTTTGCATTGACGAATAAATTTTTGATTGAAATGCATTCTCATTATGCAAGAGACATTCATTTGACTTTATAACATTTCTACATTTCCATGTTCCAGTAGACTTATGAAATTATTCGTATTGCTTCTGAATGCTCTGTTTTCGGTTGCCCATGACTATTTGTTTAGTTAAGTTTAAAAAGGGGTTACAGTACACTGCGACTTCAAGGTCTATTGTGCCCCCTTACAGAGCTGTTATGACCACATCCTTCATAGCTGGCCTTTAAATTTCAGAGATCTAATGAATTATAACATCTGTCAAGGCTTCAACGAGGCTAGTTCCTTACTCTTACAAGTTTCTCGCCCAAGGCATTCTCTCTTTAGGCTCGTAATGCGAAAGCATTCCGTGACTCTGTGAATGGGGGTTTCTTCCTCCTCCCCACAGAACCTACACTCGTCAGTGTCCGATAAGACCATCCTCAACAGGTGCTTTTTCTACAGAAGTTTACTATTCAGTGTTATTCCTAGGTAATTAATTTCTGACTTCCACTTCAACAGTGTTCCGTTTAAATATAACGTTTTCATGTCGGGAAGGTTTCTTTTCCGAGTGAACGGAATAACTACAGTTTTGTTTGGGTTAATATTCAGCCCCACAGACAAGCACCACTGCTCAATAATTCTAAGGCATTTCTGCAGTAAGTCGCAAAGAGTGCCTTCGAATTTGCCTCTAATTATTAGGACTATGTCATCAGCAAAGTCTACACTACTAGGCTCCATAGTAGGGGAGATATTAATCCACCCTGAAGTGTCCCATGACAATTGCACATTAGTATGAATTTAACATTAACAAGGACCATTAATGTTCAACTTCGTACCTACACATGACACTCACCTGTTATTTTTAGGACGACGGAAAAAGTATAAAATGAATAAAACCTGTGTGTCCTTCAAGATAACATCCGCTCAAATTTCGAAAGTTACAGATATTCGACGAAACTATAGCATGCAGTTCTCCTAGGAACAAGCACGAGAAAATGAATATATCATCCACTAATGAATTTGTCATTATGCAGATCTCTATTGTCTTTCGAAAATTGTTAGAATGTAGGAATTTTTATTCAATATTCATCGTATTTACAACGAACAGAATTCACTTTGACCGTGGAAATTCTTTCCTTTGAGAACATCTATCCTATAATATTAGAAAATAACAGATATTTGATCCGAAGGAAAGCACGCTGTTCTATTCAGAAAGTGTGATTTCATTAAATGGATTAACTAGGTATTGCTAGCACATATGATTCTACTTCGGAATTCATTTGATTCGTAAAACAATATCTACCAGGTGGTTTCAGTATTCAAATTATGTTCTCTTTAGTTTATGTACCTCATATCATCGAACCTAGTTCAATAACATTAAAATCAAATTTTGATAACGCTAAGATTCAGTCATTTTCATCTTAGATAAGTACCTCTTCTTTCGTGGACTAACTTCTTGCAGATATTTCATATTGTATGGTAGGAATATCAACAAAACACAGCCAAGTGGTGGTCACGCATGATGAAATAAACAATGAAGGTACGTGGTGAGCAATCTTCATCCTCTGATTAGAAGAAATTTCCTTCGATCGAGCTCAGGAAATACAGAAAGGTACCATTTCCAAGAAACATTCACACGAGAGTATTGATGGGGACTACACCTTTCAGCCAGCGGAAAGCCTACAGTTGAAAGAATTGAAGATAGAAGGGTACAGGACTTCCACAAGGGTATGCTATGGAAATTTCTGATCACTGAGTCTTTTATTATTTCCATAACGGCAACTTATCAGAAACAATTTCTGAAGATTCAAGAATGCTGACTTGTACACGGCGCGACGTAAAAAGTATCTCCTGTGATACCTTCACAGACAGAAAAAGATTATACTTTCTTCTCAACAATGAAAAAACAATTGAAAACAAATTATCAGTTGGCTTATATTCACAACCAAAAAAGTTAGAGCTGAAAATAATAAGAAAGATCTGCAAGAGGTTGGCCTCATTTAATTGTTTCAATACAGAAATATGTAGTTACAAATGGCATTGTCAGTAACGAAAAGTATCGACAGATGACTCTCTACTGTACGGAGATTTTAGCATAGCAAACACATCTATTAGCTTCAGTTGTAAGAACTGTAATACTCGTAGTATTTAAGGTTATTATATTGAATGAAATGTGCATGTGTAGGCAGTCACATTGGATATACAAAAATTGGCAGAATTTAGCCTGGTAAATATTATTTCCACGAATCACATGATTTGGGATATTGAGTGTTTTGTTGTCGCAAGCCAAATATAGTTGAAAGATTATTTGGGCTGTTTCCATTATATCGATTGAAATATAATCTGGGAGGATTCTGCATTTCTGTTTCAGACACTGGGAGTGAAAACCTAAGAAGATTTTTAGAAACTGTCAACTGTCAGAAACGTTTGATAGAACAATCCAAGACAATGGAAACAGCCCAAATAATCTTTCATCCAATTAGCCATTATCAAAAATGTCCCCTTCACAGGCCTAATATGAATGCGAATTAGACTTTGAAATCATACAGGCTCGTATTCATAGTTCGCCCTTGAGGGTTAGTGAGAGTTTTTATCGCCTTTATGAATACTAGGCTTAAAAGTGACCTCAACTCTCACTCACCCTCAAGGGCGAACTATGAATACGGCCCACACTTATGTGAATAAATAACTGATACAGAATCCACGGTCAAAAGTTATTCTGCCCAGCCGATCTAGGTGTCAATTCTCGCTATCACTCGTTCGTGACATTTTGAGCTTAGATTTTTGGAATTTGTAATAATAATATTCGTTCAAAATGAACTTACACTTCCGTCGGAATGAGTAGTTAGTTATAATATATAATTTAAGTATTACAATTTCCAAAAATCTACGCTCAAAATATCACAAGCGAGTCGAACGAGTATTTCCTAGAATTGACAACCTCGCAGGGGAGCGACGGCTATTGGCGCTCAGCGAACAAAACTATTATTCTTTTTACCTCGTCGCTGTCTCGCCGCTCAGACTGAAGGCTTGTTCACACAACGCTTATAGTTTCGTCGACTAGCGAGAAATTTAGTACCTACTGTCCATCCAATCGTTCGCACTTTGGTCAAGTACAGTTTACAAAGAAGTAGCGCTTTGTACCATGAACGATTTCATTTGTAAGATGAACAACTTGCAACCTTTGTTTATATATGAACAACAACAATTTATAAACAAAGCTGCAACGCAATAAAGTGGAAAAAACTTGTTGAGCTAATCGCAGTGGCTATTTGAGAAGAGGTGGATGACGAGATTTGTATAATAAATTATATTTATATATTAGATAGAAGAAAGTATCGGTACGACAATAGTTCAATAGGAGATATCAACTAGGAGCTACGAATTGAAGAGATCTCCCTCAGAAGATCCCAGAGAATACTTCAACACTTTTGGAATGTCCGAGAGGTGTTTTAATTTATTTTAATAAAAATTGGGTTCCGAATTCAGCGTAAAGATAACCACTTGAGAAGTGAGATTCCTGCAATAACAAAATTTCAAGCAGTTTTATTTAAACCAAGTAGTTGTCTGCATAGCTAATTCGTTTCCTGAGCGCAAGTCCGGTGGCATGCACAACAAGTGAAAAAAAATACTAATGCACTCGACCAAACTCGGTTCGGACCTTTCCAGTCCGTGAGCGAGTGGAAAGTATCGCGTGTTGGGGTACTCTATTCGCCCGATAAAATACAACAAAATGGACGCGTTTAGCAACCAAATTACTGGCTGGTAGTAGTTTAGTCGAGTAGCGAGTAATTTAGTTACCAAACGTGTCCGAATACCAAGAATTTAGTCTAGTTCAATGATTGGATGGACAGTAGATACTGAATTACCCGCTACTCGACGGAACTACCAGCATAGTGCGAACAAGCCTTGTCTGAGAAAGAAGTAAGCGACATTAATCTGGGTTGGTGATTAGATGAACAGAACAGGTCGTACTGCAAGGGCGTAGCCAGGAATTAATTTCGGGGGGGGGTTTTGACATTTTGTCAATTGACTTTGTAGGTGCCGGGAAGTGTTAGGGTCGCTTTCTGTAGCAAGTATTAAATAAAAAAAATAACTCTGAAACATTTCGGGGGGGGGGTTTGAACCCCCAAAACCCCCCCCCTGGCTACGCCCTTGTCGTACTGTACAAACTATGTTTGTTCCAAGCATCAGCTTTCGAATGGAGGGTATCTCCTATCTTCCTTTTATCCAAGTCCACAATCGGTGCGATTTTGTTTGCACATAGCCATATTGCTAAGATAAAGATATGACTATCTTTGCAAGATGCGCAATATTCTGTATTCTGATCGACCACTCTGTGGCAATTGCTGCTTTCCAGTCACGGGGGTGAGTTGCTCTGAGCAGCTCAGAGTTGCACCCGGACTGTTGTCTGTGTTTCAAAACAAAGGAATCCTTTTGTTTTGGACCACAAACAATAGTCCCGGGGCGACTCACCTCCGTGAGTGGAAAGCAGCAAATATGATCTGTCAATTTAGCCATAACCTTGCTATATATTTTATGTTCTGTGGATAGCACTTCTTATATTTTATGTTCTGTGCTATCCGCCTTGCTATCTTAGCTGACTACATTAAATGGAGCGGATTTTGAACCAATCAGAGAGCAGTAGGGATTTTCAAATTTGACAGACGATTCTGTTTACATTTTCGTCAGATGTCAGCTTGACTTTTGAAAACATTACGGTTTTTACCTATTTTAAACGTTATTAGAGCTTGAAATAATGGGATTCTCAATTAAAACTCAAGAAAGAGGAGATTGTTGTACGCATTTCCGTTAGATGAAATTATTTCATTTTCGATGTTGATATGAAAATGGGCAATGACTTTGCTACTTATTAAGGTAAACTTTATCCCTAATTTTCATTATTGAGAATTCCTTTGACTATTGATATTATTTCAGGTTTCATCTTATTCAGCAAGCCAGGGAAAATGTGCCATCAATTAAGAGCCTGAACAATGACTCTCAAGATGAAAAGAACATGCACACGAATCAATTGATATTTCTAACGGTCTACATAACATAGACTTCATTCAGCATCTATTATTATAATCGTTTTAATTTTATCTTGCATTTTCAGTTAATTTAAAAAAATCAAGATCAAATGAAGTTTCTCTACGACAGAACTACTTATTATACCAGAAAAATATTATGAATTGTGATCCATATTTCCTCCTGTTTTATTATGATTCCAACAATAATTACTAGTTTTGTCCTATATCAGTTAACCCTGTTTTATTTTCTATTTGTTTCAGTGAAGTCCTTCAGCATTTGTGTTCCCCGTCGTTTCTCTTCCTGAAGAATGTATCATCGATACCAATGGAGCTGGAGATGCATTCGCAGGTGGTTTCTTATCTCAGTACATTCAAGGAAAAAATCTTGATGTCTGTATCAAATGTGGTATTTGGGCTGCTACTCAGATCATTCAGAGATCAGGTTGTACATTTACGGGTAAACCAAACTTTGTTGAAAGCTAGAACTGAATAAAGTGACATTATTTATGTTTTTATTTATCCCATTATGGAGATTTCATGGTTTCCAATATCCCTAGCTTTTTTATGAAAGCCTTTCTTTCAAGAAAAGGCTTAATACTTATTTTTTTCTGATCGAATCAATAATGAGCAATATCGCCTTAGTTACCATATGTCATAACACACTCATATATCCCAAGGGAAATATGAAACGTCAAGTCTTATTGTCCCAAGGGAAATATGAAACGTCAAGTCATTATTTTACTCAAATAGTATATTATGCAACCTTATACATCAGAAAAAAGTCATTTGGTGCTTCTATCAAAAATTCTTGATCTGCTCCCGGGACAACACTGCTGATTTTTTGGGAACGGATCCTTTATTTTTGTTCTTAACAAATACTTCCACTTCTTCGAATAATTTGACATTCGTTTCTTCCTTCAAGCATGGATCTTAACAATTAACATAGATAATTTTGGCCATAACGTGGTGAATATTCCTGAATATTCCTGCAACAGGAGATCGAAGGAATTAATCATACATTGAAAAGAACAAGAATCAGAGCAACATACCAAATCTTCAAAAATATGCTAGCAAAATATTTCGCTGACACCGTCCACCAAACTTTTTCTTTTCCAACTCTCGAAAGCCTTCATACTCTTACTACTCTTACTATGAGCAGCTTTAGATTTGGCCGGAATCAAAAATTCACGGGCTTTCGCCGCTTGAGTTTCGACGTAGTTCGACATTATTTTAATGATTTTATTTCTGACAAGACGTCAAAATAAAACCAGTCAACCATGATTCTCACAAACACAGCCCATAGCAACGTTAAAAATCCAATTGAATCAATAATTTACAATATAATATTAATTTTTCCATTTCAAGAACGATATTGTATCGATCAGAAAAAAACTATTGATTACAACACGGGAAATATGAATACATTTCCCACGGTTGCCTCATACATCCCTCGGGCTTCGCCCTCGGGATGTAACTAGGACAACCTCGGGAAATATAGTATTCATATTTTCCTAGTTGTAATAATAGCTATATCATGTGCATGTTTTATATAGGTACGTTTTAGATATATACAGGGTGTTTCTATAAATCTATCAATTATTTCACATTTCTACGTTATCACAGAAAGCTTTTTTATGAACGGGGCTTTTGAATTTCGAGTGATTTGTTATAGGAGGTGGGATTTTAAATATAGATAGTAGATATGCTTTGGATTCATACGGGGTGCTCCTATAAACATGCCGAATGTTTTGAATTTCTGCATAATTACAGGGACATTTCAATAGAAACGAAGAAGTTTTTGAATTTCAAATGATTTACTATCGATGGTGGTTGGATTTATACGGGGTCTTTCCATAAAAAATGTCAAATACTGTAATTTTCTACTTCATAACACGAACATTTGTATCACTTTCCTTATAAATGTTCAATAGACGCTCTGAGTATATACAGGGTTTGTAGTGTAGTCAACCCAGGAATAGATCAAATATCTATGAACATCAATAACCAATAGGGGCGTTCGGCATTGACCTCCGCGAGCGGACGGATTTTTTTTTCACGTGACCACAGATCGTACAGATAAATCTGAAATATCTAGAAAAAACGAACGGTACAGAGCATCTGCCACAGAACATACTGCTCTGTTCTACTTTTATAGATTATGAGATTTCAAAGATCACTATTTTGGGAAATATGCTCATCCCTTCACCCTTTTAGTAGCTCTTCCATAAATAGCCTATTCGTTTTGAAGTATTTCGTGCTCCTGAGTAACTCAAAGCTCGAAATACGGCTTGCCATTGGCTGCGCACAAGCGCTGGAACAGCTCAGGAGCTCGAAACTCTTCAAAACTAATACCATAAAATCTCAATTAAATAATTAAGTACAAAGGCACTGAATGCAAAAGAAACGAGTAATGCAATATCCCCTTCTGGTCGTTCAATACGGCGATAGTTGTACCGAAAGATGAAAGATCCTGATCAATTATTATTGATTAATTACACGAAAAAGAAACGGGAAAGCAATATCTCCTCCTGCCCATTTATACGATAATATACGATAACTATATTGAAAAATTTTAATGAATTAATTGAGTTTTTAATGAATAAATGAAAACAGAAGAATAAATTGTTAGAATTTTTCAATCTATCGGTTGTCGGATCAGGAAACTCAACATAAAACAAAAAAAAATAAAAAACATAAAACTCTATGTATAAAATCGCTTTGCTCCGTCGAAATAGACCGAGCGAAAAGATCGACGTCCGATTGCTCAGATTTTTATGACGAACGGTACAGATTTGTATTCCCCTCAATCCGGATGTAATAAACGAACGGTTTAGATCGATCCGACACGTCCGACACGTTGCGTGTTCACGAGTTGGGAAACCATCCGCTTTGTTTGTGTTAACGTCAGACCAAAAAACAAAAATATGGTTTACCAAAGAGCACTTCAAAAAAAACGGATAGTTTGCGGACACGTATAACGCTTCAATTCAGTATTTACTTTGGATTCACTTTCATTTACTTAGAGAAGTTCAACTAAATAACACTTCATTTTTGTAATCGAAATGAATTCATTACCTACTGTTGTGAGATGAAATAAAAGTTTTCCTTTTCAAATATGAAAAAAAATTTTTTTTCTTCATCTTTTATCACCAAACGAAATTTCACATAAAACGAAGCCATGTGGTGGCGAAACGGAGTTCGCCTGGTTTGCTAGTAAATATAAATATATATACCATTTGTTACTCGGTTACCATGACAGAATGCATAATATATTGATTGTTTGTTGGAACTCATATCAAATTGTTCCTTCTTTTTTACTCATCTCAGTCCAAGCATGAAAGCACTCTATGTTCTTATGTCAAATTAATCAAATTGCATTAGCCTTCAGAAAGATTGTGTCAAAATGGAGAATACTACAGATGTTGTAAATAGTGTAGACAGTAAAGGAGATGCAGACTCGGTTACTTTTCTGCTTGAACCTGCTGGTGTCGAAGGAGTACAGGAAAACAAGGCCAAAGAAAAAAAAAAGAATGCCTCTTTATCAAACAATGATTTCGAAATATTTGACACATTAAGCCCGCACGACGAAGTCTGGAAAAATAGAGACTTCAAAAGAAAGTTGAGCACTTTGGGACCCGACATATTCAAGAAACCAAAATTGGCTGCTAAAGTAGAACCATTCGTGAGTGAAATACATTATCTTCATTTAATCCAGTGAACTTATAATATCGACCTATTGGGCTCCCTCGGTCGCAGTGGCGGCTTTTCAGGTGAAGGGAGTGAAGTGGCTCTTCACCTAAAAATTCCTAGGGTCAGGGTCACCTAAAATGTTCATTGAGGATGATAATCATTATTCACTATTTATACAATAATTAATCGTTTCATTAGCTCCATGTCAGAACTCAGGAGACGTTTATTATCGAGATTATTATCGAATCACGAAACTCATTATAAATATCTTGTCGCTTGACGCATCGAGTGAAGAGGTTTGTCACGGAACTTGCACCTCGATCGCTCAAGCAGACTGCGTTGCTATGGTAACGGGTGACGGGGCTTTCTATTACGTTTTCTCGCTGTAGTGAAGAGCTCCAGTAACCCTCTGCCACTGTTGCCAATTATCGGGATTTTTCCCGAATTTTGGGAAATTGAACGCTTCTCGGCGATTTATCCAGGAAAAAAAATCTTTTGGAAAATTACCGGGAAATTCACATTTTATTGTTTCTTCACGATTACCGAAAAAATATTGTACGCAATACGTCCGAAAATAGTTTTTTTTAATTGTTATGTTACGAAAATTACCATTCTGTTCTTAATTTTTCCCTTAAGGTGGTATGTGTGCATAGATAGTGGAGACCACAGAATAATAATGGGGGGAATAGGTGGGGGAAATTTGTGTTCTATGGTTCCATTTTCTACGTGACGTCATAGACAGTGTTCGGGAAAAAACCGGAATTAATTTTGGTAGAGTTGCTGGGACTTTTCAGCTATAGCTTCTGGCAACACTGCGGTCTGCAGTCTGCACCAGTGAGAACGTCTGACCGTTGTTTACTTTAAGTGCTTCAGCTTCGATATTAAAAATTCAGAAAAAATAAAATTTCTGAGTCCGGATCTGATTTTATTTCAAATTTTTCGTTCAAACAGATTCATACTCACTCTATCATTGTTCATACGGAAAATCATCGGATTAGCTCTCATATTTCCTGAATTATGGTCATTTTAAATTTCCTAATTTTTTCTAAAACCCCCTGTATATCAGGAACCATGTACCTCAGATGATTTCAAATGGCATTTTCTCACTCCTTGAGACATCCCTCATCACCACCTAAACGTTGTCCCATTCCTCACCAGACACCCTGTATTATACAATGCAGCATAAGCTAATCAAGATGCAATTCATCGAATTCATTATTAGCTGTGAAAAAAGATTTTCGAAAATCTTAGCTAAACTGATAAAAACTTTCAGTTTTTCAAGTTTGTCAGTATATTTTCATTTCTAACAATGATGAATGGTTTGAGGGAAGAAAAAACTTTGAGTTAAGTAATTTTTATCTATTAAAAAAATATAAACATATGTACAAATATGATATATGAACTATATTACTAAAAAATATACAATATTAACCAAATTGAAAAATTAAAAGAATGAAAAGATAGCGGTATTTGATTTTCAGGGTTTAATATTATTTAAAATATGACAGTGATTGGCGACGTTTCGGGCAGTGCCCTTTTTCTAGCCTTCGAAATAATTTATTTTAAGTTATTTCCCAACGTATTTGTTGGATATATTATTTGTCTTTTCATAAATAAAACAGGGTAAATACTTTCCATTCGATTAAAAGAATGTCTATACAGTTGTTTGTTTGTTGTTTGATTTCACATTAATCATCTCAATGAATCCTTCCACCGTAATGTGCACATTTGGCCATTCAATTTCATTCTTCCTACTTTACCTATCTCATTTGGTTATGAACTCGTATTCTGTTTTTCAACGAAAACCTGTTTCTAGAAACTGGAATGGGCATTTGGATTCAATAGCGACGCACTATCATAAATTATGTCATGCAGCTCAAAGGAAGCTCTTTTCAAGCTACACATTTGGAGTTATTTATGATATAGAGAAAAAGAAGATGCAGTTTTTGCAAGGGCATGTGAGAAAGTTATTTTGATAAACCTATTAATTAATGAATGATTTCAATGTTGATTTAAATAGTTTGAGTGAGACCTACTATTTAAGGAATGTTAATAAAACCATAGAACTATACAGGTTTGGAAAATTCATCGGAAAACGTAGGCTTAAGGTTGACGCTCACTTGGACGAGACGAAGCGAAGAGTTGTTTTCCGCAGGCACGATTTTAGTCCAGTCAAAATAGACTAAATTATGATTCCAGTTTGCATTAATTCCCAACAAGCTGGATTTTTGTGGAGGCCTTGAATACGTCATTACAATGATATGTCAAAAGTCCCCATCGATCCCGCTTGTGCGTTGTTTTTTATTCGAGGTCAAAGGTCACAAATTTGCGTTTTTGCGTATATCTCTGAAACAACGAGAGCTATCGAAAAAAGATTCAGACAAAGTTTGTAGTTCGTAAAATTGTCTACAAAAAATATCTCAACATTTTTCTCCTACAAAGCATCGCTTTCGAGATATCGTGACTTTAGAGCGCAGGAAAGTCGTATTTTCGACTATATGCACACATTTCCGAACCACCTCTGAGGTAGTGTACACGGCGCTTTTTTTTTAAGGTGGTTCCCCAGTAGGAATACTCCACAATATATTTTGATCGAGGGAATGTAATGGAAACATATTATTGATGAAATTTTTTTTTTATTTAAATTTAATGAAAATTTTAACATCAAGAAAATTACATCATCATTCAACATCAAATTCTTCATAGTCACTCATTTCTTCTTCATCACTGTCTTCTTCCTCTTCTTGCTCGATTTGTGTAGACTGCTCCAAGAAGAGAGATATATCAGTTATATCCTCATCAATTTCGAAACAATCTTCATCTGTTGTATTTGATTCAATGTTGGTGCAAGATTGGCCTTGACAATTGGTACATACCGATGAACAATACAATCCAACTTTTCTGCACCCGCAATTGTTTGTGCAGCCTTTTTTGCAATTACAAAAAATTGTATTGAGTAATTTTTCTGGAGCAGGTGGCAGTAAAGTCTGGATTGGCTCCAAACTATTATTCATCAATTTCCAGCCCCAATCTTCAGGATTTAGATCATTGCCTAGCCACACTTGCACTTGGTAGAACACACGAAACAAGTGTTGATTAGCAGAAGCAGATGTTGGAGGGAGACAAGATAACTGCACTCTCTTATTGTTTTTTGTATTTTTCACAAAACTCAAATATCTATACTTGTCTATCGATTCCATTTTTTTGGAGCTCCATACATAGCAAGGAGAACACGAATTCCATTGGTGAGGATAACATCTGCTGACGAGTTAATATTTGTAAATACTTTTGCGTTATCAATCAAGTCTTCACGTTTTTCAAACAATTTGAATACTGTATTTTTGCCTCTTTTGAAAATTGCTGATGTCGTATCGCAGCCAGTTATCGCATGAAGGAATAATATATGAGGCTGACATTTTGGATATGCAGTTAAACTTTGTGAAGAATATATTTTCGTTTGAACTTGAGCTCTCCCAGGTTTTAAAAAGTAAATGATCTTATCACTAGGTGTTCGTGCAGTTAATATTATTAACAAATCTACATCTTCTCCAACAACGATAGTTGGATTGGTGCTATGGAATTGTTCAATTGCGGTTTCAACAATGAGGACATCAGCGTCATTTTGAGCTTGTTTCACAACAACATTGGCAGCTGCAAATTCTTCACATAACATAGAAATCAAACGAGATTTATTGTGAGTATTAGCAAGAAACTGCTGTTGGTTTGTCGGAACAGTCATTGATCGATCAAAAACGATATCAGACGATGAAGATGTTTGTTTAGCTCGACGACGTTGTTCTGCAGCTTTGATATTTTTGTATAATCAGTGTAACCGTCAAATATTATAGTAACGTTGTCAAAGTGTCTACGAACATACTGAAGATATTTGTCCAAAATATCCTCAAATGTGTTCTCTCGATCCCACACAACACGATGCAACAGGTATCCTCCATCGATGATGCATACTGGCCACGTATGAGTGTATATTCGTATTTTCTATGTTTAAAATAGCCATAATTCGAGAACAGTGCATCGTACAAGAAAAAGTGTGTTAAAATATTTTTGTAGACAATTTTACGATCTACAAACTTTGTCTGAACCATTTTTCGATAGCTCTCGTTGTTTCAGAGATATACGCAAAAAACGCAAATTTGTGACCTTTGACCTCGAATAAAAAACAACGCACAAGCGGGATCGATGGGGACTTTTGACATATCATTTGTAATGACGTATTCAAGACCTGCACAAAAATCCAGCTTGTTGGGAATTAATGCAAACTGGAATGTCTATTTTGACTGGACTAATTTGCACTGAATCAAATGGGTAGACGCTCACTTGGGAGGCGCGAAGCGAAGATCAGAATCGATTGATTCAGTGCAAACAGTGCCTGCGGAAAACAACTCTTTGCTTCGTCTCGTCTCGTCTCGTCCAAGTGAGCGTCAACCTTTAGCGTGCAATTCTTCAAGTCGCTCTGGCTCCAATGGCACAGTGGAAGAATTAAACATAAGTGCGATCACGATACACTTACACACGGTATGCCGATGCGCATCGTGTGACGTCACGTACGAGGATGTATTCAAACGATAGAATGAAATTGAATGGAATTTTGGTCTTACTTGATAATTTGAAGATAAATAATTTATTTATCTATGGATTGCAGTTCCAAAATAATTTTAATGAGCTAATGAATTTTATTTTTATGATGCAGTGATACTTTACGAGTACAAAAATGTAAATTTGAAAGGCGTACCTAGAACAGTAAGGAAAAAAAATTTTTCCGCGGAAGTCTATTCAAGGATATATTCATATGCTCAATATTCGTAAAGAACTAATCACCTAATATTCCTTATAGAGATTGTTATCAAGTCAATTGATATTGTTCAATTGACAGTGGAATGTCCGAAAAAATTAATGATATTTCTGGAAATTTCAATATTTGCGATGAATGAAAATTAAAATTCAATCTGATGTTTCGAAGTATATTGAAAGAAATTAGTTTAGAATATCTGATTAAACCTGAATTGCTCAATTGCACATAGTTGAATATGTGAAAAAAATCAAGATTTTTCAGAAAATTTGCATATTGAGATAAATTAAGATTAAAAACAATCTTAGAATCAGATGGAGATCAAACTGCGTTTGAAACAATTAAGGAAACGATTATCAGGTTTTAGCTTAATTGAGATCATAATGATACATCTCTCTTGATCCTATAGCTTTCGGTTCGATTTCGAGCCCTCTTCAGGGAAACCGAAGAAGGCTCAAAATCGAGTGGAAAGCTAGGAATTAATCAATTAAGAGTTTGTAATCATCAAATGAACTTAAACCTGGTAATAATTTCCTTGATTGAAACAATGTTCAATCTGATATTTCGAAAGATATTGAAAACGTCCTAAACAAACACAACACAACAACCCCAAATTCGAATTTAATAGCACAGTGCACGTGGGTTGAATAGGTAAACAAAGTCCAGATCCTCGTGAGTGACGCAGCTGCGCGCAACGAACGAAATTAGGAACGAATATTAGACTTGTGTCTAGAGCACCGATTCTACTTTGGCTTCCGTCCTTCCGCATGCGCAGTGCACAGTCAGTTGTCAGTTGTCAGTTGCGAGTTGTTGCCCGGTCAAATCCAAATTCAGAAGAGCTCCAAAAAATTTCATTCAATCTCTCGCGTACAGATTAATTAGTATTGTATGTAGTATTTTCAAAAATAAAAGTTTTCATTGATATTTTCGTTCCATTTTTTTCAATTTTTTTTAACCTTTTTCATGTTATAGCTATCTAAGCCAGTTTTGCACGGAAGTTAGCGGAAAGTTATTTTTGTGACAAACCAAGATAAGGACATATAAACCATTTTACTTTTAAAACTATCATAAACAATAAGGATGATCATTATACACATTTTTATGTAAACTATCTTCTCTGTGTTTCAATTTAACATCTATTAATAAATCGAAAACGAGAGTTTTCTAACGTTTCTCCTGATATTATTACTTAAGCTGTATTTTGGCTTTAAAATATTTCAAAAACATTTTGAAATATTTTCTGTGTGATGTCACTTGTTCAAAGTTCGCTAAAATGTATATTTTTGAAAGCTTGACGTCATTATAATAGAATCAGAGCAGAACTATGACAGAATTGCCAAAATCTGCTTTCAATAATCACGAAATATCTTCAAACATTTCTGTGTCAATAAATACGTCACATTCAAACCTACGCAATATTTTTAAAAATGTGCACGCCAAAATACAGCTTAACTTTGCACCCCCATTCAGGCCAAATGTTCAAATTGAAGAAAAACTTGTTTGCCACCAATGAAAGTTGTCATGAATCATTGTAGAATGCTCATTTCCGATGAAAAAAACCTTTACCATTCCTGAATTTCATAAAAAACTGAAAGGGCGATTCTTTGAGTTTTTAAAAGAATACTCAATATAAACAGGGGTCTGAAAATGCTTTCTTTCTGGGATAAGCGGTAAGAAATTTCTAAGAAAAAAATCATGTCGCTAAATCCTTATTTTTTAGTTCGAATTTTTTGGTACCTTTCTTATTTTATAGCTATTTAATCGAGTTTTGCACGGAAGTTAGCGGAAGGGTGAGTATTTTTTCATGAAAAACCAAGATAGGGACATAAAAACCATAATCTAAAAGGAACACACAAAAAAAATCCAGTTGTTACCAGCATAAAAATTTTTATAACATCCTGTATACAAATTCATATGTAAACGAATTTTAAATACGAAAACGATATTGGCCTGATGATTTTACTAAAAACGTTCATTTTCAAAATTCCGTTGAACAATAACAAACAACTCGCAACTGACAACTGACTGTGCACTGCGCATGCGGAAGGACGGAAGCCAAAGTAGAATCGGTTGCCTCTAGACACAAGTCGAATATTAGCATACCGGTGTTTGTGTATCGTGAGTGCGATCACGATACACTCACACCGGTATGCCAGATTCGGAGTCTAAACTCGTCCGGCGCGCTCATCTACGTCATTGAGGAACAGAGATGAAAGTGGAGATATATTATTATGTTATAATACCTGCATTCATGCCTAATTGCGCAGTTTTCGGCTGTAAGAATTACAGAAGAGTTAAAAAGAACCGAAATAAGGTACTTTGCTTTCCGAAGTAGGAAGTATCCCGTCAGTACTTCATTATCTGAGGAAAAATATTTTCAAAGTGTGTTAGAAGATAACACGGTTGCAAAACTGAAAAATGACATTCAGATTTCATTCGATGTTATTCTTTGCTTGAGCACAATCCGTTCCAACTTAAGACAGAGATCTAAATAAGAAGATCAGTTTTCAGAATATGAAGAAAGAAGTGGACAAAAAACTTTTCAATTTCACGAATTATAAGTGAAATTTATAGAAATTTCCCCAAAAATGATAAAACTATTCTCATTTATTCGAAGTTTTTAATGAACCTTCAATAATTTATTCTGTGTTAACAAATAAATTCTTTTCACTTACAACCTTGTATATACAATTTCATTGATATATTTCAGAATCAACAAACAAAGACATCAGAGAAATTTCATTTGAAATTGTTTGTTAATTGCATTTCTCAATGAAACTTGCGATTAATTGCATTATTCCAATAATTCTCTGAAGTTCCATCCCGCAAATGCAATGGAAATGCTCCGCAGTGATGTCACATTCGATGCGCGTCGGCATACCGGTGCAATATCAAATAAAATCCGGTCATCGCAAACGGCCGCTATCAAGTGGTAGTGGGGATCTGTGAGGTCTCTCGACCTACATGCGCTATGGAAGCAGTCGCAATCCAAACATAATTTGCGTTAGGTCATGTCGGTTTGAAAATTGATTATGTTGATTCTGCAAGAAAAAATTCAAATAATAAAATGGTATTCAGGAGACAATAAACTCATTCATTGTCGCCTTTGAAGATAGGACAATACCTTCAAGATCCGCTATTTCGAATATAAAAATCGAGATATGGAGGTTTACAATTATTCAGTCATTGCAAAATTGATAAACCTACCAAAACCATACATGAAAATTGTCTGAATTATGCTGGATTCACAATGGACGAAACCATAAACTTCCGAAACGTAAACGAAAAACGCAAGTTGAACCAATGTAAATCATAAGGAACTGTTCACAATAGGCTCTGTAATTTTGACTTTTACGTTGAACTTATGGTAGTCCGTAATTCTAACGTTTAATTATAGAAATTTGTTCACATTCTATGAGTTAAACCAACTTATTATATATTTTTGTCTTTGAGACTGGGTACATGACCAACGGTCGAGCCCAATACGTCAAAATGACGTAAAGAGACAAGACAAGACATAATATATTCGTCAAACGTCGTCTCAATAAAAACAATACTCAATACTTCATACATTTTCAATCAATGACAACACTTCACAATAATCAATTGTCAAAAAATTCATTGAATATCTATACTAATATTATAAAGAGGAAAGATTTGTATGTTTGGTGTTTGTGGCGTTGATACGAGTTAACTCATAAGCTACTTGACCGATTCAATAATTCTTTCACCCTTAGAATGCTACACTATCCTTGAGTAACATAGGCTATACTTTTCACCCGAGAAAATTGAGGAAACCTACTATAACTTCAATGATAATAAATATGAGTACCAAAATCAGCTATTTTCAGGTGCGCTGCGAAAACCGTAAGACGTACATGGAAACAATGTATGACGGAAAGGTACCTCTTTAATAGTTCTACACAAAAAATTCGCGATAGCATAATCTATCTTTCAAGGTTTACTCGGTATCACCTTTTAAAGGTATTCGAATGTTTCTCAAAATTATGCGTTATTTGGGAGTATTTTTTATGAATACGCTATTATATACAGTCGAACCTGTGTAAGTGACAAATGGGTAAGCGAGAAAACTCTTTAAGTGAGTGTAAGCCTGGTCCCGTATTTTTTAGCCCCTAAGACCTCTATGTATGAGAAATAGAAGCCTCTATAAGAGAAAGTCGTAAACCACAGTTATATTTGTGCGACCCGAGGTGCGGCCTCTATAAGTAAGACTGTATTTATCTAACTCTATAAGCGAGAGTAGTTCCGCGAAACATAGACATATGTTTTCGCGGAATTACCTAACATCGTCTCTGCGGGCATTTGGCCCTTACTTTCGATACAGTCGATGTTTTTTCTCACCGCAGTTGATATTAAGAGCGCCATGTCTAAAAGAAAAATCCAAGTTCTATCTCTGAGTGAGAAACTTAAAATCGTGAATGCGTTTGAGGGTGGAAAATCGCGAAATGAAATTCAGAGTGAGTTTGGTCTACCAGAATCCACTTATTATAAAATTATAAAGTCAAAAGACACTATAAAGTCTCAGTGCTCTGAAGGACACGGAAATTTTAAAAAGAGTCGACATTCCGAGTTTCCTGACATTGAGAACTGCCTTTTAGAATGGATCAAACAAACCCTCAACAAGAACATTCCCATAGATGGACCCTTGTTCAAACAAAAATCTAAAGACTTTGCCACAAAATTGGGAATTCAGAACTTTTCGGCTAGCAATGGCTGGCTAGAAGGTTTTAAAAGACGTCATGATATTGCTTTCAAAAAAGCCGCTGGAGAAAGTAGATCTGTGGACCAAAGCGTTTGTAACCGATGGACTGAAGACCTACCAGGACTCTTGAAGGAGTATGATCCAAACGACATTTACAATGCGGATGAGACTGCTCTGTTCTTCAAGTGTCTTCCTGATAAAACATTACATTTAAGGGCGAAAAATGTCATGGTGGTAAACGAAGTAAGGAACGTCTAACTATCCTTCAATGTGTTACATGACCGGTACTGATAAGATGCCTCTCCTAATGATAGGGAAATCAAACAACCTAGATGTTTCAAAGGTGTCAAGACTTTACCTGTTGATTATGCGCATAACACAAAAGCTTGGATGACGAAAATATTATTCAAAGATTGGTTAAAAAAGGTCAACAAGAACATGAAGATTAAAAACAGAAAAATCCTGCTTTTCATTGACAACTGTGCTGCCCACACTGACTTACCAACATTTGAAAACGTAAAAGTCATGTTTCTGCCTGCCAACACCACCAGCCAACTTCAACCTTTAGATCAAGGTATTATTCACACTTTCAACGCTTTTACCCGCAGAGAAGTTGTTCAACACACCCTTACTTGTCTCGAAGCAAATAATAGCCATGATATTAACGTACTCCTAGCAATGAAATTTGCAAGGAAAGCATGGTTCAAAGTAAGTGACGTTACTGTCAAGAACTGCTTTAAGAAAGCTGGATTTGCATCAGCACAGATACACAGGAATTTACTGAGGATAATGAAGTTGAAGCTGCACCTAGCACTGAAGATTGGGCCAAACTTGTGTGTCAAGATTATACTGGTGATGTGTTAACGGCGTTGACGCCAACTTTTGAAGATTTTGTACAAGTTGACGACGACCTGGTTACCGCCGGAGAATTTACCGATGACGATATCGTGCAAAATTTCGCGACGTGTACTGATGGAAATGACAGCGAAGATGAAGCCAACCGATTCCAGACTTTGGAAACAGAAGTAGAAAACATTACAAAGAAGCAAGAAATTTTAATTGCACTAGAGAATGTTCACAAGTTTTTTGAATACTCTGCGATTGTAGATAAAAAATATTTGATAATATTTACGAATTGGAAAAGCATGTTCGAAATGTGAGTACGGAAAACGAAGAAAATAACAGATTTCTTCAAATAGATGTGTAATGCTCATTATTTTTTTTTTGTAAGAAGAAATAGATGATTTTTTCGTATACGATTTTTATTTCCGATATTCTTCTCTATTTTAAGTAAAATAACATATATATTCTCTCTTTCTTCCTTTATTCTCAAGCTTTCAGCTTATTTTAAGCATTCATCAGGAGTTGCTACAATGGAAATAAATAATAAATAACGATTTCTTGCTATTACTTTTCACAGTCGACTATAAATAAATAATATCCATATATATATACATATATATATATACATGTGCATACGTTTTTTTATTCGACCTCTATGAGTGATAATGATAATTTCGGAACCTTCATAAGCTAGAAACTCGGGTTAGTGAAAAACCTCCATAAGCGACAAAAACATTGCGGTCCCTTTAACTCTCCCTTATACAGGTTCGACTGTATATTCTTTTGAATTGAGAGCTAACAAAATACAATACATGAAACAAAAAGTCCCTAGCTGAGGTTGGTGCAAAACGACTATTCTGTCGTATGATACCAGAGCACAGGGAAAAACCTCAGTAGAAAAAACCCTGCCTCGCCGTTTTTACAAAATGGAAACTTAAAAATATCCAAATAAATACCTTCAATATCAGATACAAAATGATTAATTATTGTGCTCTGGGCCAGGAGGGTGTTTTTAAACCAGGTCTGGCGTTCCAAGTGATGATTTTCGAATCTTCTGTTCTTCTAAGACCGCTACAGGACCTACTAAAGGGTAATCATCTCCCATAGATTTGAATAGTGGTATTTCATACTAAATATCGATTTTATTTCGGAATAATGATAAAAACGTGTGTGACAAACTATTGATCTTTATCCAATTAAATACGTCCTTCATACCCAGTATTTAATATAGAACGAAATTGCTTTTACATCATTCAATTATGATGAATAATCAAAAGATATGGCAGGTTGAAGATGAAATCGCACCAAAATCGAATTGCGTCTCCGAGCACGATATACACAAACACCGGTATGCCGACGCGTATCGAGATGTGACGTCACTGGCGGAAAATTTCCATTGCATTTGCGGGATCGAAGTGTTAGAACTCGAGGGAATGATTGGAATAATGCAATTAATCGCACGTTTGAAAAGCAATCAAAATCAACTAACTATTTCAAATGAAATTTCTTCGATGCTTGTTTGTTGATCCTGGAATATATCAATGAAGTTGATAAATATGAATGTAAGTGCTAAGTATTTACGAGTATTTGTTAATAGAGAATAAATATTCAAGTTTCATTTAAAACTTCGAATAAATGAAAATATTTTTATCATGTTTAGGAAATTTCTATGAATTTCATTTATAATTCGTGAATTTGGAAAGGTTTTTGTCCATTTTTTCTCATATTCTGAAAAACTGATCTTCTTATTCAGATCCGATGTCTTAAGTTGGTACGGATTCTGCTCAAAACGGTAGGTTTAGAAAAGTGGTCAATGGGGCGTTTGTAGAGAAATTATTAACCTATAAATGAGGTATCAATCGTCCTGATCGAATGAGCACAGACCGATTTATTTTCATTAGAAGATGAAAAAATGTAATTTTCCATCTCCTCCCAAGTTATTCGAGATATTCTCAAAAATATAGGTTATAGAAAAAAGTGGTCAATAGGGCGTTTGTAGAGAATTAATCTATATCTATACTGATATTATACTTATTCTAATATTATAAAAGAAGAAAGATTTGTATGTTGTGGGTGGTGGGTTTGAGGGTTTGATACGAGTTAACTCATAAGCTACTAGACCGATTTCAATAATTATTTCACCTTTAGAATGCTACACTATCCCTGAGTAAACATAGGCTATACTTTTCACCCGAGGAAAATAAGGAAACCTCCTATAACTTAATGATAATAAATATGAGTACCAAAATCAGCCATGATCAGCTATTTTCAGGTGCGTTGCAAAAACCGTAAGACGTACATGGAAACAATGTATGACGGAAATGTACCTCTTCAATAGTTCTACGAAAATTTCCGCGATAGCAATATCCATCTTTCAAGGTTTACTCGGTAATACTTCAAAGGTATCGAATGTTTCTCAAAATTATGCATTACTTGGGAGTATTTTTTATGAATACGCTATTGATCTTATCCAATTGATACGTCGTTCATACCCAGTATTTATTTAGAACGAAATTGCCTCTCATCTTCAATTATAATATAATAATAATAATATTCTTTATTCCTGACTCTTAATCAACAAATGTTAGTGTCAGAGCCTTTGTAAATTGTTACAAAAATAATGATGAATACATCCAAAGAATGGGCAGGTTGAAGATGAAATCGCCCAAATGCGTCTCCGAGGTAGGCACTAGGCGGGTAGGAGAAGGTACCGAAGTGTGAGGGATGTATTGTATGAATGTATTTTGGATTGCCGATGCCGTATGTTTATGACCACAAATCAGATGAACAGATGGCGCTGTAGTCGTTATTCAGGTTATTCATCTACTCTGCAACTAAACGGCTCGATCGAATTGAATGAATTTGTGTAACAGAACAACGTCTGTAGGGTCTGCTAGTTTATTATAAAGGTACAGAAACATCTTCTTACTATTACAAAAAAACATCTATAGGTGCTACTGCGCCCAAAGTCCATTCTGAACACCATTACGTTCACGGAAAAAGTAACGTTTACGTGTTCGTTATGGTTACGTCCATTGTGAATCAGCACTTAAGAGGTAGATGTGTGTGTGTGCTATTGTTGAAACTAGTGAACCTTGTTCGAGTAATCGAATAGGGATGTTGACTCATGTTACGAATTCATATAAATTGAGGTTTCCTCATAGAAGGAAATTTTTGCAATCCTAAAAAACCATTTAGTGATCTTATTATTCTCGTTGAATTAAATAGAGCTGATTAAATTATGTTATTTATTATCAACTATCACGTGACTGCGAACGCCAATCAGAGGTAATCCGTATAGTGACTCCAAACTATCCGTATGTCATTGCAAATCCGAACGTTCGGTGCTCGATCAACAAAATACATTCATAGCCGGGTTCCACAAAACTCCAATCACCTTGATTATGAAATGTCATCATTCTCTGCAATTTCAGTTCAGTTTTGACATAAACCATCGACTTACTTCAATATTAACGATTTGATTGCCAATCAAGCTTCGTGAAACCCACGGTTCTGTGACTTGAACCATAGTAAATATATAATATATTCATATCTATGATTCGAACTACGAGTTGAAGCTGAAAGAAGAGAACAGAATACCTAGTTCGTTACAAGAACGATAATCTACAATTTTCTTTATATGGAGATAGGATTCATAGGGTAATAGTAGTACTTTTACCGAAGATAATTCCCTTATGGTCTCAAGTTTTTGCTGAAAACAAGGATTTTTGTGCAGCGGAGCTTAAAAACGTGAAATTGTCTTTGTAAGTAGCAGACTTTTAACTCATATTTATTATTACAAATAAAAGAAGCACCTCATTCAGCATTTACAGACCGACGTATTCATTTTGAAGGCTTAGATTGAACTTTTCCACAAGGGATCGGGCAAAATCAGTTCGCTTTGACAGAAGTCAAAGTATGTTCACTGTATTATGACGTAATCATCACAACGTGACAAAATTGAGCATTTCCGCGGGAATTTCGAATTGTCTTTTCATTTACTCATTTTTATTGGCAATTACTATATTTTTAAGGAAAAAGTAATTTTTTCGTGTTTGTATAGGGTTTATTATAAAATAAAATAAATTCCAAAAAGTATTCAAATCCCTATTGCTGAACAAGTCGATATGAGTGATGGAAATATTCGGATATTTTTGAAAAGAAATGTGTTAGAACAACTCAGGAGATTTTTCCAGAAGACCATATCAGACGAATGGAATTTTATGAACAATGATGGAAAAAGAAAATGAAAATAGTTCATTTTTGAGCAATATCTAATTTACTGATGAGTCATCGTTTTCCTCGAATAGAAACATACCCGTCAGTATAGTAAGATTTCGGTCTAGAAAGAATAATAAACGTCTGAGTATTCCTGTTCGTTCCCAGTATCCTAAAAAACTTAATGTTTGGACTGGAATACTGGCGAATTACAGCATTGGCCCATTTTCATCGACGGTATTCAACTGCTGCAACATATTCGGACAATAATAGAATTATTCCGACAGTTCGACAACTACCAATTGACTTGAATCTTATCTGGTTTCAACAGGATGGCTGTCCAAGTCACAAACGCAAGCGCAGTCACACAATACCTCAGACGACATTTCTGACCGTGTCATTTCTACAAATGGCACGATCAAATGGCCTCCCAGCTCACCAGATTTATCTCCCAATGTTTTTTTTTCTTTGGGATATCTGAAAAATTTGGTGATGGGCATAGAATTCACAGTACGACAAATCTTTTTGAATTAAGGTCCAAAGTAATCGAACTTTGTGACAAAATAGCAACCATTCCGAATCTGCTCAGAGATATGTGATTATCTCTCTATGATGATTTGGCTACTGTTTGGCTCAACAAAGGGATTACTTGAACATTTAATTTAAAGGACCCCGCACATTTTGTATGGGAATTGGCTGAAAATTTATATGATGTTCTACTAATCTTCTGATCAAATGTCTCCACAGTCAAGAAGCTGAAAAATGCATACTTCTAGAGCTTTTAGCGATTTTTTGTATCCATTATGGCTTACGTATTACCGTTCACACAGAAATGTTGAAAATATTTTGAATTGACAGAATCTGCTTTCAATAATCACGAAATATTCTCCACAGTCACGAATATTCGTGATTATTGAAAGCAGATTCTGTCAATTCGAAATATTTTCAAACATTGCTGTGTGAACGGTAATACGTAAGCCATAATGGATACGAAAATCGCTAAAAACTCCTATAAGTATGCATTTTTCAGCTTCGTGACTGTGGAGAATATTTCGTGATTATTGAAAGCAGATTCTGTCAATTCAAAATATTTTCAAACATTTCTGTGTGAACGGTAATACGTAAGCCATAATGGATACAAAAAATCGCTAAAAACTCCTAGAAGTATGCATTTTTCAGCTTGTGACTGTGGAGATATTTGATCAGAAGGATTAGTAGAACATCATATCAAATTTTCAGCCAAATCCACCGGGAGCCAATTCCCATACAAAATGTGCGGGGGTCCTTGTCGATATCTCACAGGTTTTAGATTGGATTGTTTGTTTCTCAATTTTTTTATGTAAATATGTTATTTTCAAACCAGTTATGGCGAAAAAAACCTGATTTACTACACTGAGTAAATTGTTTGTTGCATTTATTGTGGCAAATAAATCTCTCGCATGCAGACAACAAAGTTGTAATAACATTCAAATCAAATCGATATAGAGCAAGAGCCCGTGAACCCCAGACCTTCGTTATTTTATAAAAGCTGAAAAATTGTCTAGGAATGCTCCCAACACAGGTAAGAACGATGGACCATTATGAAGTTCGGGTTACCCTGGCTTGGGCAGGTAAACGGTATTAAAGGGGTAAAATACTGATCTAGTTTCGTCATTTTATAAAGTGTGATTTTTTGATATTACCTTCAGGAAATCATTAAAATTCACGTCAATTGCCAGACACTTACTATAGTGGCAACCCCTTGCCAGACACCCTTAATGTTCATTAAATTATATGTAATTCTACTTACGTTATAGTATAAAAGCTGATTTTTATATATAATACTTGGGTAATAATTAGATAATGTTTTCTCATTAGACAGACATTTTTGGTAGTGCCAATCCTTTGACAGACAAGCTTGTAGTTTAGCTGCAGGTGCGAGCGCGCAGGAGACAGTATACAGGTTTGGAAATTCACATCTGAAATATACGATATACAATGCATCAGACAGAGAATTCTTCCTTCCAGTTGCACAGATGAATAGTCGAGACATCATCACTTGCTGTAACACACTGAATTCAGTTGTCTTACTTCATTATTCTAGTCTTGTCTCTCTCTTATCGTTTATAGGAGCGTAATTCTTTAGTATGGTAGGCAACAGTAAATACTTGAATCGAGTATTACGGGCAGCCTGACAAATTAAAAATTCTATACGTGTAGTGCGGGTTCCCTACCATACTGCGATAAGAGAGAGACAAGACTAGATTATTGCAGTAAGACAGTTGAATTCATTCAGTTATCGCACTTGATTATCTCGCCTATTCATCTGTGCAACTGGAGAGAAGAATTCTCTGTCTGAGGCCTTGTATATAGTATGTTTTCGATGTGAATATCCAAATCGGTATACGAGTGAGTGCGAGTAAGATGGCATGATTATAATGACTTATGCAAATACATTTTCTGGTGAATATTTATATAACTAATCATTTAAGTGAATCTCAAAAACATCTGAAGAAAAGACATTCAATGCTACAACTAAATTAGATTGTTAATAGAATAAATTAAAATTTTTAACAATTTTATTCAGTTTTAGCATCGAATGTCTTCTCTTCAGATGTTTTTGAGATTTACTTTAATGATTTTACACCCTTTAGTACCGTTTACCTGCCAAAGCCAGGGTAACCCGAACTTCATAATGGTCCATCGTTCTCACCTGTGTTGGGAGCATGCGTAGACAAGTTTTAAGCTTTATAAAATAACGGAGGTTTGGTGTTCACGGGCTCTTAGACTATCAGAAAAAATTAGAGACATTCAATGCTACAACTAAATTAAATTGTTAATAGAATAAATTAAAATTTTAACAATTTTATTCAGTTGTGGCTTCGAATGTCTTCTCTTCAGATGTTTTTGAGATTCACTTAAATGATAAGTTATATAAATATGTACCAAAAAATTTATTTGCATAAGTCATTATAATAATGTTCTTACTCGCACTCACTCATATATACTGTCTCGCGCTCGCACCTGCAGCTAAACTACAAGCTTGTCTGTCAAAGGTTGGCACTATCAAAAATGTCTGTCTAATGGGAAAACATTATCTAATTATTACCCAAGTATTATATATAAAAAATCAGCTTTTTTACTATAACGTAAGTAGAATTACATATAATTTAATGAACATTAAGGGTGTCTGGCAAGGGGTTGCCACTATAGTAAGTGTCTGGCAATTGAAGACGTGAATTTTAATGATTTTCTGAAGGTAATATCAAAAAATCACACTTTATAAAATGACGAAACTAGATCAGTATTTTACACCCTTTAATACCGTTTACCTGCCAAAGCCAGGGTAATCCAAACTTCATAATGGTCCATCGTTCTTACCTGTGTTGGGAGAATGCGTAGACAAGTTTTCAGCTTTTATAAAATAACGAAGGTCTGGGGTTCGCGGGCTAGACTAATATGATCTAACGCAAATCACGTTTGGATTGCGAATGATTTCATAGCGCGCGCAGGTGCCATATTCTCGACAAGTGATATTCGAAAACGTATACGAACTTCATTGCACGTGTGCATTTTGCAGGTAAAACAGGGACTCGCGCAATGAAGTTCGTATACGTTTTCGAATGTCACTTGTCGAGAATACGGCACCAGGTCGAGAGACCCGACAGATCCCCACTACCACTTGCCAGCGGCCGTTTGCGATGACCAGATTTTATTTGTTATGGCATAGCACTCATGTTTTAATTTTCAGCTGTTCCATTGGAGCCAGAGTGACTTGGAGATTTGTACGCTTTCCTATGTTTCCGAATGATTTTTCCAAACCTGTATACGTTCAACCTCACTCAATATACTTAATTGTACAAGTTCTTCTTATTGTACAGTCGATAATTTGAAACTCAAGGGACCAACGAAAAAGTTCAAATTACCGAGAGTTCAAATAAACAAGAGGGAGTAAGGATGGAATTCAATTAAACAAGAGTTTGATCAGAAGACATAGGTACTAATGATATGTAGATGCGATTATGTATTATATTCATGATCTTATGTGTATATGATAACATGAGTATTTCATTTCGGAAAGAAGTAAGCAATTTTAATTTGAGTTAGTGACTTCCATCTAGCCTAGCATGTCCAGGGTTTTTCTATAAGTTGAGAGCTGAGAAGAATTCATCGTTTGTTTCTGCCCTGAGGGCAGAAACCGAGAGTCTGAGCGAAAGACTTTTCCTCCAGGCGAGGAAATTCTTCTATACTGGAGACACTTCCAGTGATTCTTTTCTTATTCTTTAAAATCATGGACAATGTAGATGGTAGAATATGAACTATTTCGCAACATCTTTTTCCAATGTGCCATTTTCACCTCTTCGATAACAAGTCTTCTCTCATTGAAAGACCCTTATTCTTTCTTTCACTCATTTTTAATTCGAAAACCGGTTAGTTCAACGCAATTCTAAGGAAGACTGCGCAAACTCAATTAAGACAAGTGCAAAATGAAACGGATCACAGAAGAGTGGGGACTTCAAATTATAGAGTGTTTGGGTGATTTGACTTCAAATTAAACAGTGTTATTGAGCAAGATGTCACAGTTACAACTTCAAATTATCGAGGGGGTCAGAACACGTGATTTTTTTCAAATTATCAAGTGTTATTCAAGGGAACTGAAAAGAACTTCAAATTATCGAGAGATTCAATTTATCGATAGTCTACTGTATATGCTATGTGGAAGAAATAACCAACATTGAAATCCTTCGAACTTATGGATACATTCTGATGATAAAATAATTGAATAACTGTTATAGTCGAATAAAGTTATTGCTGTTTCCTCTTCGAGCAATGGAAATATTCTAGCTACAGCTGATTGCGGACCTGATAACATAATCGTCATTTGGCAGAGTTCGAATATGTAAGGAAAGTAGTTTTCTGACCTTTCATAGATTAACAGGTTCCTTCTAGAACACCTTTGATGATTTATTTCGATCCATATGACGGTAAAAACATAATGAACATGGCGCTGAGTCCTAAGGGTACCTACTTAGTATCAATAGGAGAAAGCGACGAAGAAAACCTCAGAGTAGACTTTAGGATGTGGACAGAGGGTCAAGATCAACCTGAAGGCAAGTATTTACAGATTTGAACTTTGATATGAACAAACTATTTTAAAGTTACTAAATTGAACTTGTCCATATTTCAAAAGTGTGGACAAGTGTGGTGGGTATCACATACCCCAAATGCGAAACAACAAAAACAAATCTTTTCATACTTTTGGAGTATTTCAGTATTCATTTAATTGAAAATGATATATTTAGAAAAAGTATTCAATTGTAATTTGTTGAAAATATATTCATTTAAATATATTAATGTTATGTTGTTTAAAACAAAACAAGATGTGTTTCTTATTCTGAAAACAAGAATTATTTATTCAATACCATCAGTAATCTAAATATATCTTAACAAACCTGAAAAACAAGAAACTACATTCAATGTTCGTATTCACAACTTTTGACAATAATGAAATTTCAATTTGACAAATATATAAACGCCGACGACTTTGTTCAAAAATGAAAAACACATTAAGAAAGTGTAAGCTTTCTTACATCTTCCCTCCTCGGAATGAAAATTCTAAGAATTTTCAATTTTCGGAATAAGTTTCGTGACATGAAAAAGATTCGATTCTTTTTTCCTATGTCCTGTCTCTATCTATAAATAGAATTTGAAATTTTCTCGGCAATTTTAAAAGGACCAATCCTTATTTCATCTAACTTTTTATTATTTAATCGGTTTCCATTTTCAACATAAACCAAGTCACCAACTTTGAAGTCATATCCTTTCTATGTGAATCAAATAATTTTTTGTTATATCGGTGGTATTTTATACTATTCTCCAACGCAGTCTTTCTATCTTCATTTAAAGTATATTTCACTCCTACTTTCAATTCCTCAGGTATCAATGAATTATTGATTCCTTTCAACAAATATTCTGGGCTGAACTTAGTTACCGTATGGATGGTTTTATTGTATTTCTCTAATTTATGAGCTACTGTTGTCCATGAAGCTCTATTTTCTAATTCATTCAACTCACACTTATTTTATTAACTAGCGTTTGATTAACCTCTCGTTTAAACCATTTGAAAATGGAGCATTTACAGCAGTGAATATCAGTGAGATGTCTTTTTCATCTAAAAAATTTTTGTATTCTTTGAATTTATTCCTGGATATTGATCGGTTAAAATTTGTTTTATTTTTCCCTCTTTCAAAACTTTGTTTGTTAATTTTATGAAATCTGAGCTGATTGTGGTTTTTGAAGTTAAAATGAACGCGTATCTTGAAAAGTGATCCACTAATAAATGCAGATATTTTTTTGTTGATCTTCTTCCTCCAAATCGACCAATAGTATCTATAGATACTATTTCAAATGGCTCTTTGCTGGACCTAGTTGTGAAAGAGTGCCATAGTTATTTCTAATTCTTGTTTTATTTTTATTGCAGGTCTCGCAAGTTGAACAAGTTTTTTTATATTACTCAAGAAATTTTCTGATGTGTAGTAAGGGGGAAAGATAGATATCATTTGATTAATACCAATATGACCCAGTTGAGGTGTATGTTTTTTAATAGGTTTCTACTGAATTCCTCCGTTAGAATGATTTTTTCTTTTTGTTTTCTTCTCGAAAAGAACACCATTGTTTTTGTATCACACTCTTATCTCCTATCCTGATATTTTTATTGCTTCTTTGATCCATTATAATATCTTGAAGACTAACAAAATTTACTGTTCTTAATATATTTTCTTGATTATTTTCTGCTTCCAATACTGCATTCCTACTTAGACAGTCTGCTTCTACATTGTACTTTCCAGGATTGTATTTTATTTCCATATCGAACTGTGACAGAAAGAGAGTGAGGTCACCTAATTCTTCATCCGGTCTCACTTTTATATTCAGATCTGTAGTGGTTATGGTCTGTAAAAACTTTGAATGATCTTCCATCAACCAATGTTGCCAATAAAGTATGCTTCTTTAATTGCTAGTGTTTCACAGATATATAGCTTTCTTCTTCTTGTGGCCTCATTCAACTTTCTTGAGAAGTAGGCGATGGTTTTTCTTTATATCCTCCTTGGGTTTGTGGTTGTTTCATAACTGCTCCTATACCTAAAATGCTACCATCTGTATAAATATGTATTGGCAAATTTGGGTCATAAATTGATAACACTGGTTTCGTACACAAGAAATTTTAAGGTAATCAAATGTTTTTTGGCATTCTTCTGTCCACTCAAATTTTTGACCTTTCCTCAGTAATGGTGTAGTGGATCAAGGATTATAGCCCTTTTTGGTACATATTCATTGTAAAATTTTACTTCACCAAAAATTGTCGAACATTTTTCTGATTTGTGGTGTTGGAAATTCTCTTATAGCCACTAAATTATCATTTATTGGAGTAATTGATTATACCTGATTTCATGTCCCAAATATTTAACTGAATCCATAGCAAATTTACATTTTGTGAGTTTTAGCCTGAACCCTTCTTTGTTTATTGCTTGGAGTAATTTTCTATGTGAATCATGTGTTGATCAAATGTCTCAGAAAACACTAAGATATCGTCTATATAATTTCTTGTAAAATCAGATAGTTCGTGTTTTCTGATTATATTCCCTAATATTCTCTGGAATATTGCAGGTGACGTTTTCAAAACAAAGGGCAAGCAGGCCATTGAAAATGTCCGTCTTGTGTAACAAAGCCTGTTTTTTTTCTATCTTCAATTCGAAGGGGTATTGACCAAAATGCAGAATTTATATCCAATTTTGTGAAAAATTTACAATTTCGAGTTTTACCAGGATATCTTCAATTCTCGGAAAAGGCTGTGGCTCAGGTACTACAATTTTATTAAGCTCCCTGAAATCTATACATAATCTGCTTTTTCTTCTTCATCCTTCTTGTACGCTAATGTGACCGGTGCTGCGAACGGACTATAAGATTCCTCAATAAGTTCTCTCTTCAAAAGTTCTGCAATTTGTGATTCGATTTCCCTTTTATCTTCTATAGTACACCTATACGGTCTCTTGCTACAGTATTTCTCTATTTGTAAATCAATTCTTGCCTCATAATCTTTAACTTTTCCTACATCAAATTTATCTTTCGCAAATATCGTTGCGTATTATCCACTAGATTTTCTAATTTGAGCTTATCTTCTTCGTTCAATTTACCTATCATGGCTTCGAAATTCTTATTTCAATATCGTCATTGAAATTAATTTCTTGTAAGAATCAGCTGACTCTATTCTACCATTTCTATCTGAAATAATTGTTGTGTAATACCTGGGAATATAAATATTATCCGCAGGTTGAGAGAAAACAGAATTTCGAAACATTTAAGTTAGACTCGAGTTTAGAAGCCAGATGGCCCCATACATAGTACCTTTTTCGTGTAATTTGATCCTGGGGTAAACAAATGGTTCGTTATTGTGCGACCCGTCGAACTGTTTACAGTACGGCCACTTAAAGTCGATATATTTTATGTTCTGTGTGGTCGATACTTTGGTTTCAGCATATTTGAAGGACCGATAATTAATAGGGTGATAATGTGCAGTTTTTCGTGTTAAGTGGCCATGGGAACGCTTGGTTCCCAAGGAAGAAAATAGTTGATGTGGCGTTTTCTATTGGGTAGGTCAAAGTCCAAAATGTCGAGAAAAGGGAATTTTCGAAGAAGGGGGACGCTACAGAGCTTAGAAGGTTTTGAAAAAGGTTTTTAAGAGTCAGTTATCGTTTAGCGGTACTCGGTTAAGGTTCCTCAGGGAGGAAGTCTTCGGTCAAGAGTTACGGTTAGGGGGCTCGTTGGAGGAGTCAGTTTTAGGTCAGTCAGTGACGGTTAGGAGGCTCATTGGAAGAGTTCAGGGAGTTGTGGTCAGAGTTTGGGGGTTAGAGTCACGTCGGAAAAAATCGGGTGGTACTTGGGCGTTCGAGGAAAACGTCGAGCGGAGGCTTAGTTAAATTCGCGATTGTGGTGTTCGGGAGTGTAAAAGCAGAGCATACGTTTGTGTTGTTCCCAGGTCAATAAAAAAAAAATAGGACGGGAAAGGTAGGACTGTCCCATATTGAACACTAGGTGTATTCCCAGGTAGAACGGCGAGTCTCCCATTTGTTAGCTTTAGTTCCAAGATTCATAACTGATAACAGTTTTTTTTCCTTTTGGTGATTGTCAGAATAGAGTTTTCTTCAATAGATTAGTTGTATATATATTATATGGGTGTTTTTTTTATGTTTCCTAACTCCTCAGAAAAAGTTAACAGTAAGACTCCCTCTTCGTGCAGGGAGCACGGATCAACGTTTTCTTTCTGGCCTTAGGTAGAAAAGAGAATTCCAATTATTTCAATTAGAAAAGTACATAGGTCGACTTGTACAGTTGCTTCATTTCTACAGTAACAATTTGGCATATTTTGTTCAATTTCAAGTTTATCATTTGATTTAATCGGATCTCCTAATACAGTCGAGACCAATTAGAAAATCATAATTGAAATTATCATCATTTACAATACAAACATTCATAATTGTCTCTATATTCATAATTTTGACTTTCAACCTAACAACTCCACTTGTTTACTCACACCATTAATCGTTTTCAAAGTTACTTTATTATTTTTATTGGTTTACAAGATTTCAAATTCAATAATCTCGAATTTATTAAAGATATAGTTGATCCTGTATCATATATTGCTGAACAGTTATGAAATTATTCAATGTCACTTTGAGTGTGATTAATGGTGTGTACTATCAAGTTTTTTGGATTTTCAAAATTCTGTATGTCCAAAAGAGAATTATTTTCAATTTTTTTCCTTGTTCCCTGAACCAACATTTTTCTTCTTTATGAAACTATTTCCTTTACCTTTATCTTTACATATCTTACATGTTTGTTTGTTTGGAGTATCATTATTTGATAATTCATTCTTAGTAATTTTTTCTTTACTAAATGGTCCAGTTTACCAATTTCATTGCATAGTTGTTCTGTAGTTTGGACTGTTTCTCTATCTATTTTATCTGCAATGAAGTTCGGCAGCCCAGCAACTATCAAATCAATAAGGTACCCAGTGTCTATGTTTTTCTAACCTCTAATAATAATTCTCTTTCTTTATAGCATAATCAACCAAATTACCCATTTTATACTGAAATGAGAGAGCATACCTTACTGGAGACCATCCTTTATTGGCAAAGGTCTCACAAAAATCCTTTCCATTGCTCCCATTCTGATTTCACTGATAATTTCATAATCATACAATTATACCAATTCAAAGTAGGTTGTCAAGTAAAAACTTCAGAGCTTCTATTTTCTTCACATCCTCATGAATACCGAGTCTTTCACATTCCTTTTCAAATTCTTCCATCATGATTAGTATTCACCACTCTACTGTTGAATTGTTCAACCATGAATTCCCTGGTTAACTGTAACAAATTTTTTCTTCACATTTCGGTCTATTTTCAATCAGTTTTTCTAGAAGTTTAATCATTGGCTCTTCTTTATCCAGTGTCACATCATTCATTTTGTTTTCTTTTCCAAAAATAAATTATTGAACTGTAGGTTTCCATCTTCATCAAAATAAGTTTTTTTCATCTGTTCAGTAAGAGTAATCCAGACTTTCTGATTGATTTCTTTTTTTAAGGCTATTTTTCACCTTTGTGAATGTTTCAGTTGCTGCATACCAATTCATGATTTTTTGCAATTCGATCTCCATCTATTAAGATGAACCTTCTGTTCTCTAGCGTAGTAATTGAATTAATAACTATAATATTCTTTTTTCCATCTGCTGTCGCAATGAATTCAAACTCAAATTGAGCTTTTCCATTTTTCTCATGAACGAGAATGTAGTTTTATAATGTTATGTTGTTTAAACAAAACAAGATGTGTTTCTTATTCTGAAAACAAGAATTATTTATTCAATACCATCAGTAATTACATATATCTTAACAAACCTGAAAACAGAAACTACATTCAATGTTAGTATTCACAACTTTTGACAATAATGAAATTCAATTTGACAAATATATAAACGCCGACGACTTTGTTCAAAAATGAAAAACACATTAAGAAAGTGTAGCTTTCTTACATATATATATATATATAATAATATTTATATATATATATATTATATATGTATAACTAATAGTTTTTTACCTAGGTTTGAATATGGATCGATCGTTGTGTTGGGTTTCTAGGTTATGAAAATTGTTGAAAAAAATTTTATTGTATAAACGTTCTCTTTAGCCTTCATCAGTATACATACATCTAAAAAACGAAAATTAACATTAATAATGTATAAATAAAACATGATCGTTTTAAAACATCTTACTATATATTTTATTATCACAGTTCTAGTTCTAGGTGTGTTCTTTTATTCATCAGATGGATTCACCGCTGTCACCACGGTTTGCATCAAGTCGTTCGTTTATTCAGCGGTTGAAACTGTCACTCGTTCGTTTACTCACCGATGTTTCCATCGGTGCTCATCGGATCCATCGAACTTTCAGAGCCGGTGAATGTGATGAAATTCTGATGAGTCAAGTGGAGGGGGTAATAAATTTGTATGGCAGAAAACGTCAATGTTATCTGTCACGACTCAACTAAACAGCAGATAACTATCAACTCGTCTTTTATTCGACATCTGATGAGCCATCTAACATTTCATCTGGTTTCCATCCGGGTGAATCCATCGGTGAAATAAAAGAACACACCTTCTGTCGTCCCGTCATTTATGTCATGCTCTTATGTCAACGCTGTCTTGTCTTTTCTTTCATTTGATGGTTTTCTTTGTGCATTTGATGGTCTTCGCAATAATGGCATATATATACGACTAAGGTTCTTTGTATCTTGTTTGTCGTTTACAACATTTTCACTGTTATTTGTATGTGGATATCTCTAATATTTCTCTTCGTTTTTGTTGGGGTTCGATTCCTAAAATCGCTGTGTCATCATAATTGAACTCATGTTTGTTTGTGTTTTTTTTATGTTGTTCAGAGCTGTGGATGCGTTCTTCGTGTATTTGTGTGCGTTGAGTCTATCTTTTAGTCTTTGGGAAGTTTGGCCTATATATTGTTTGTCACAATCCTTGCATGGTACGCTGTATATGACTTGTGATTTTTTGTTCTTTGGTGTTGTTGCTTTCAGTTTGCTGAAGATACTTCCGATTTGGTTACATGGTTTATATGCTATTTCGCGGTTGTAAGGTTTCACTATGTTGTTCATCTTCTGTGACAGTCCCTGTATGAATGGTAGTTGTATTCTAACTGTGGGCCCAGTGTTGGTTTCTTTGTAGTTGTTTGTTGTACAAGTAGTGTGTTCTTTGTTTTATGAGCCTTCTCACAAGTATGTAAGGGTAGTGATTGTTAGTAAGAGTTCCCTTACTTCAGTCAACGTTTTTTCTCGGAGTAACGGTGATGTTAATTTCAACGCTCTGTCTAGATATCCAATGGCTGTGCTCTTTTTTTGTGAATGGTGGTGTTGGGGTTGTAATCTAAGATGTGATATGTGTTTTGTTCTTTTCTGTACCAACGAGTCAAGAGTCGTATTCTTCCTATTAGTGTCATGTCTAGGAAGTTTAAGCTGTTGTTCTCTTCTCTTCTAGTGTAAACTGTAATGTTTCATGTACACTGTTGAACTGATTCAAGATTGTTTGTATTTCAGTTGGTGGTTATTATAAGAACAGTCGTCCAAGTAGCGTTTTGTAAAATGTTGTCAAATATTCGCTTAATATTTTCTTCTATTAACTCCAGAACTAATTGTGCTAACGTGCATGATATTGGGTTCCCCATGGCTACACCTTTGACCTGTTTGTAAAAATGATCTTCATATTGGAAATAGCTATTATTGTTATGTATTCTATTGCTTGTATAAACTCATCTTTGGGTATTTGTGTATGTTGTTTATTACCTCCATTTTCTTTCGATGGCTTGTATATTAGCTCGGTTGGAATATTGTATACAAGGATTTTACATCTAGGAGTATAATCGATGGTTGTTGGTTATCTTAAACATTTCTTAACGATTCTTTCAGAGGACAGGAATTTTTTATGTAATATTGGTTGTTATTTATGGCTTTGGACAAAATAGTGGACATATATTTGACAGTTGTATAACGGAGCTTGATTGCATGAAACTATAGGTCCACAGCTCTGAACAAACATAAAACCACCACAAACAAAATGAGTTCAATTATGATGACACAGCGATTTTAGGAATCGAACCCACAAAAACGAAGAGCAAATATAGAGAGATGATCCACATACAAATAAACAGTGAAATGTTGTTGTAAACGACAAACAAGATACAAAGAACCTTAGTCGTATATATATGCCATTATTGCGAAGACCATCAAATGCAAAAAGAAAAACCATCAAATGAAAGAAGAAGACAAGACAGCGTTGACATACAGAGCAATGAACATAAATGACGGGACGACAGAACTAGAACTGTGATAATAATAAATATAGTAGATGTTAAACGATCATGTTTTTATTTATACATTATTAATGGTAATTTTCGTTTTTTTAGATGTATGTATATGATGAAGGCTTAAAAGCCGAAACGTTTATACAATAAAATTTTTCAACAATTTCATAAACTAGAAAACCCAACACAACGATCGATATATATATTCGGGTTTATAACGTCTTTCGTCGTTGTCCGATGCCTAATTCCATGCCTGGGTCATTCCACTGGTTCTCTGTCAAGCTTCTAGATCTCATCGCTCTTGAAACTCCCTCAATCCAGGTTTTCCTCGGTCTTCCTCGTTTTCTACGATATGGTGATTTCCATTCCAAGATCTGCTTCGGTAGTTGGTGTTATCCATCCTCTGAACATGACCATACCAAATAAGTTGTTTTCTTTCAATGCTGCATAAGTGATCCTTCTATTCCCATCCTTGCTCGAACATCCTCATTCCGTATTCTGTCTCTTCTTGATATTCCCAATGACCGTCTAAATACATCCATTTCGGTAGCTTCCAGTTTTCTCCGATTGTTCTCTGTTATTTTCCAGGTTTCAGCCCCCCCATACAATAAGTACTCTTTATCATCGTTTCATTAGATGTTATTGTTTCCGTTTTTTCCTATTTCGCTGCTCCAGAAGACTCCATTCAAACAGGAGATGAGACCTATGGCCTGGTTGACGCGTTTTTTAATCATTGTCGTACCCCACCAGTAATAGCAAATTCCACACCCAGTATGTATAGCTGGTGCAGGCAGCAATTTCTTCCGTATTCCAGTTGGATGTTGGATAGTTCCCTCGACTGGCAGATATTTGGTTTTCTTGGTGTTGAGTTCCAAACCCCACGCTTCATACTCTGCCTGCAATTTTCGCGTCATGTATTCTAGGTCGGTCTTGTCGTTAGCGATGACTACTTGATAGTAGTTAGAGCTAAGAGAGTTCTACATCAAAAGCTGAACATAACCTCACTTATTCGATTCAGGCGATTTTAAAGACAGTCAGGGGTGGTGGCGCCACCTAGCGGATGACGCCATGACAGTTTTGTAGCGATCTGTATGAAAAAGTTCTGGACGGACACGGGATTTGAACCCGAGAAGTGTTGGGTGCGAGTCAAGTCGTATACCACATAGGCTACCGAGGCTATAAGAATTTGGGGTGTTTGGTGTTATAAAGCGGGCACATCTGAGGGTTCTGACGCATGATTGAAATTAGGTTTGAGATATTGAATGAATATGTGTTTTGCATAGAAGGAATATATGTGTGAAACTCACTTTCATAGTAGTCTAGGTGACCATTTTATTTTCATACTTGTCAAAATATCAGTTCAAGTAGAATTAGAAGATTTCAGCATTAATTTTCGATTTCTGTTTTTAGAGAATTTATGTTTGAAATTTCATTCTACTAAGAAAAGGGAAAAAACAATATTATAAATCGGGCGTGAGATGGCCACTCGAGTGAGAATTAGACTGAATCGAACTGAAAAATGATTTGGCAACTAAAATTACTTCATAAATGAAACAATTTCAAGAAACATGTATTTTTATTAACTCAATGTTCAACATCTTTCAATACCGTATTCTTATAGAAGTACATACATTCTAGGATTACATAACTTTCAACAGATGGATTAATTCTACAAAATGCATTATTAAATCTTCGATCGAATTTGTTGTTTGTGGGGGTCCGAATTAAATCTTTGATGATATCCAGGAACTTGTAGTAATAGTATGATATAAAAATAGCATATAGTAGTTCGAGGACGATTTTTTTTTTATTTTTGAACATCCGATATTATTTGACGTGAATATCCGAACCATATTCGAGAAAAGCACTGACGCAGGATCAGAAACCTTTGCGCGTATCTCCTTCATACGTACCAATGAATTCAATATAAGAAGGCTAGGCCAACTAAGCTGTATAGGGAATGTGTTGATTTAGTTGTATAGATACCGGGGGTTGACTGAATTATTTATTGAAAACCATTTGTATTGCGTAGTTTAAAAAGACGACGCACAGATAGTGCTTTAAGAAAAAATACAATTGAAGAACAAGTATATTTCATTGACTCAGTGTTTCACATATTTCAATACCTTATTCTTATAGAAGTAGATACATTCTGGGATCACATAACTCTCAACAGATGGATTGAATCTACAAAAAGCATTTATTAAATCTTCGATCGAATTGTTGTTGATGTTTCGAGCTAAATCTTTAATGATATCCAACAACTTGTAGTAGTAGAATGATATTGTAGATTTTTCAACATCTCTAGTCGATTGGAAATCAGTTGTGTGATTTTATTCAAGTCGGCCAACAGAAATACATGCAGTTTCCATACTATCAGTTTAATGATGACAAAAAGGGTGAAAACATATCTTCTGTTCTTTAACGATTTCAATCCGATTCATAGTTATAAGCCAAATTCTATCTATGTTAGGTAAACCATAAGGAGTATCAGTACAACCCAAGAATATTTCAGTTTTACGATGACCAAATGGTGAGAATGTTTTGTGCATAACATTCCTTCTTATTCTTCAACGATTTCGATCAGATTTATTGTTATAGACCAAAAATAGATCTGCATCAGTTAATACTGCAGCAGTCAAAGCTGTAGCAGTCAAAACTGCAGCAGTTATAACTGCAGCAGTTAGAACTGCAGCAGTCAGAACTGCAGCAGTCAAAAACTACTACAAGCTACTAAGAATTATGGAGCATCCAAACGGGCGCAGTAGTGGAATGTTCTTGATATGTCATACACTGACTATACTGTACATTGCTCAATTTCAAACAACAATTTAGTTCAGGACAGAAAAGTCCTCTCGTAAAAAAAACATCAGCAACCATTTCTTCAGAGGAAAGATAATTAAGCAAAATTATGCCCTTCTCAACCATTTCTCTAATATAATGATACTCTATATCAATGTGTTTGTTCTACTGTGATATATCGGACTTCGTATAAGCTTTTGAGCACTATCATTATAAGTACAATTGTTGCATTAATCAACTTTTTCTCTAAGAAAGCCTGTTATAAAAACTTCATCTTTGCTAGCTTCAGTGATAGCAATGTATTCAGCCTCTGAGTTCTGCAATGCTACACAAGATTGCAATTTTGCCTCCTAGGAAATCGCTTAATTATTACATTTATTATATTTTGAAGAAAAATACTGAATGAGATTTCATAACATTAACGTCATTCGAAATATCTGCATCTACATAACAAGTAATACTTGTATCACTTTTAGTAGATATTTGTCCATATTAACATTGCTTTTCAAGTATCTCAAAACTCTCTTTAAATATGTCTGATATTCATAATTGAAACTACTATTGAATTGGCTTAGATAGCTTACAGGATATGAAAGATCTGGGTTTGTATTTACTATTAAATACATTAAGGAGTTCGTAAGATTTGATATGATAAATTTGGTTTTTCATAGGTACTCTTTTTTCCATTGTTAAACCAAGTTCAATAGGTGTCTTAATAACTTCAGCATCTTTCATTCTGAATATTTCTAGAAGATCAAATATATTGTGATCTCTCTGATTAATTTAAAATATGTTTTTCTTCATCATACTTGATATTAAATACCGAAAACCTAAGACCCAAGTCCTAGAGTATAAAATGTTTTGACAACTCATGACATTCATGTTTAACATCTGCTTCTAACGATACAGAATTCAAACAAATCAAAAAATCATATACATATATTGCAATGATAATAATCCTCGAAAAAAAGATTACAATCTTAAAGAATATACATGGTTCCTGGTTAGAGTGTTTGAAATTAAGTTTATCAGTCCCTTCAACTTTATTATTCCAAATTCATACATGAATCTCCTTATCAATGTCACCGTTTCGATATATAATTATCAATAGATATAATCGTTCACGAAAGTTTGAGCTCATAGTAGGCGTTTGTTAATTTATCGAAGTTGGCAGTATTTGCTGTCATAACGTAAAATAAAGTCAACGTTGTCGAATGTACCGGCCTCGTCCGACGAGCTTGCGAGTTATCAGAGAACTCTATGCAATATTGACAACTTGTGTATCATCTGACAAGAAATTGAACAACATAACCTAAAATTTTAAATACACGTGGAATATGCCAAATTTCCATGGGCAACCGACAGCTCAAACTTTCGTGAACGGACTATAGATACAATTCCACTTTGAAGCAAAAAACAGAGTCTTATTGTGAAAATTTCTCACAATAGCTTGGGAAAAAGTTTCAAAGTAGTCTAAACCTGGTTGCTAAGTGAAATTCTTCGCAACTGAACGAGCTTTGTATTTCACATTATTAGGGGCCTTTTCAACACTGAACACACACTTTTTGTACTTTCTTAATTATCTTTGGTTAGATCAAATAGTATCCATGTCATCAGCGATTGATATTTTTTTTCGTGGCTTCAATCCACTTTTCACCCTTTTGTCATGCTTAAAACCTAACTCACCGTCTTTGGATCTCCATTTTCAATTTGGTTTGGTTCATCTCTGCAAAATTATACGTCACATAGTTTTAAAACTTTCTTCCTTGATACCCTTCCAGATCTCATTAAAACTTCTTTCCGCTACTAGTTGTCTGTATATTGTTCTTTTC
>CM024243.1:21351346-21394360 GCA_013421045.1 Propylea japonica | reverse complement strand
ACCGATTCTACTTTGGCTTCCGTCCTTCCGCATGCGCAGTGCACAGTCAGTTGTAGTTGCGAGTTGTTTATTATTGTTCAACGGAATATTTGAATATGAACGTTTTTAGTAAAATCATCAGGCCAATATCGTTTTCGTGTTTAAAATTCGTTTACATATAAATTAGTATACAGGATGTTATAAAAATTTTTATGCTGGTAACAACTGGATTTTTTGTGTGTTCCTTTTAGATTATGGTTTTTATATGTCCCTATCTTGGTTTTTCATGAAAAAATACTCACCCTTCCGCTAACTTCCGTGCAAAACTCGATTAAATAGCTATAAAATAAGAAAGATACCAAAAAATCGAACTAAAAAATCAGGATTTAGCGACATGATTTTTTTCTTAGAAATTTCTTACCGCTTATCCAGAAAGAAAGCATTTTCACGACCCCTGTTTATATTGAGTATTTCTTTAATAACTCAAAGAATCGCCCCTTTCAGTTTTTATGAAATTCAGGAATGGTAAAGGTTTTTTTCATCGGAAATGAGCATTCTATTCTAGAATGATTCATGACACTTTTTCATTGGTGGCCAACAAGTTTTTCTTCAATTTGAACATTTGGCCTGAATGGGGGGGCAAAGTTAAGCTGTATTTTGGCGTGCACATTTTTAAAAATATTGCGTAGGTTTGAATGTGACGTATTTATTGACACAGGAATGTTTGAAGATATTTCGTGATTATTGAAAGCAGGTTTTTGGCAATTCTGCCATAGTTCTGCTCTATGACTATATAATGACGTCAAGCTTTCAAAAATATACATTTTAACGAACGTTGAACAAGTGACATCACACAGAAAATATTTCAAATGTTTTTGAAAGTTACTTTAAAGCCAAAATACAGCTTAAGTAATACTATCAGGAAAACGTTAGAAAACTCTCGTTTTCGATTTATTAATAGATGTTAAATTGAAACACAGAGAAGATAGTTTACATAAAAATGTGTATAATGATCATCCTTATTGTTATGATAGTTTTGAAAGTAAAATGTTTTATATTCCTTATCTTGGTTTGTCACAAAAAATAACTTTCCGCTAACTTCCGTGCAAAACTAGTTTAGATAGCTATAACATGAAAAGGTTAAAAAAAATTGAAAAAAATGGAACGAAAATATCAATGAAAACTTTTATTTTTGAAAATACTACTACAATACTAATTAATCTGTACGCGAGAGATTGAATGAAATTTTTGGAGCTCTTCTGAATTGGATTTGACCGGGCAACAGTTTCTTTCTTGTTGGTTTTTTTTGTTTTATAAAGGCGTCTCTGGTGGGAAATATTTTATTGTGGTGTAATTTGGAACTTGTGGCTATACAATTAATTCTCTTGGTTCTGGCTTTGTTGCGCACGTATTGCCTGCAATGTTAATGATATTCAGAAAAGGTAAAGTTTATTCACTGCACTGAAAGAATTGGAACCCATTCCTAATAGCCCACCTCAATTTATTGCAAAGACAAATGAAAAAGAATGTATTTTTAAAGAGTAGGAACAATAAAAAGTGAACATTTAATGATAAATTGGAAATCAAAATTGTAACATACATAAACCTTATATTTAGTACTTACCAGAATGGAATTTCTAACGTGCGCTCTTAAATTGTCTTTCCTGCTGAAATTGGTTTTGCATATTTCACATGCCGCATCCATTTTCAATTAAACTTTTTAAGGGACACTACTAGTACTACTCACGAAAGAAAATAATATTCAAATATTCCGTTGAACAATAACAAACAACTCGCAACTGACAACTGACTGTGCACTGCGCATGCGGAAGGACGGAAGCCAAAGTAGAATCGGTGCCTCTAGACACAAGTGTATAACACCCTTCGAAATTATTTATTAGGGGTTTTATGGAGAATAATTGTAGGCTATGAAATATTTATCGAAGTTAATGATTTATGTTGATATTGCCTGTTCTGATTGAGCGAGTTGTCATTCTGTTAATGTTATTTCGATTTTAATCTTAACACTTTTGATGAATGATTCTTCAGATTTAATATTATATAACTAACTACGTAAATTGAATTTTATTTTATATCTCTAAAACTGGAAAATTCTGGCAAGTGAAGGTTTGGGTTGTTTTCTTTTATTTATCACCTAATAGTGAAATGGCAGAAAAATAAAGGATGAATGGTTTATATAGTAGGGCAATCAATGGCGCGCTTTTCCAAGAATTATATTAACCTAAATTAAAATTAAAAATCCTTTATAAAGTATGCAGATAGCGACATACCCAGATCGCAATTGCTATATACAATACTTTATATGAAGATCAACTAAATAGTATAAGTAATCATAAATAAAATATCGATATCCTGGTTTTCTTATAAACAGTTCCAATCAGCTGTTCAATATATCGCGCTAAGAAACGTAATCCCGCCATCATTTTATATGAACATTGGCAAATCGTGCGCACAGATAAACAACCCCTAAGTCTTTGACAGTGCGGCGGTGCCAAACTTACCTTGCAGAACGGCGCGCTTTCCGCCAAAAGTGTGGTTACGTGGTACCTCTAGAATTTTGATGTTTTGCGTTAATATGAATTTACCTGAAATGAAACTATTCGAATCGTTATGTGAATGTTCGAGGGTGATTTATAGACCAAATCGGAGCAGTGTTTTTGTGTTTTTTATAGTGGAAATAGTGACGTGAAGATGGAACATTTTTGGAACTTTGGGGGCCCATATCTTCTAAACTAAGACAGACCGCCACCTGTTGGTTTCACTAATGTTGTTCAGGAAGACTCAATGAATACAATGACACCAAATCTGGTCGATATCTGCTGGTCACCGTTATCTAAATAATTACCGTCCTAAGTAATGAAAAAAACCGAAAATTTGTAGTTCAGGGTTTCTTACCTCCTCAGCATGTCCGAAGCATCCCACAAAACTATAAGGGTTTCCAGAAATTGGTAGTTTCTGTAAACCGAAATGTCTTTTTGTCATGAATAACAAGTAATCTTCATCCCGCTCGGGAAGCAACTGAAAATATTATAAATAAAATTTATAAGAGCTATTAGTAGGTATTTATGTCGACTAAATGTTACGTGTACAGTGTACATTGTGTCTTATTTTGGTCGAGACTGCACTGTATCTCAGCTATCTAATTGAAGATAGATCAGTTTTCGCGATCCCCTATATTTTTGTAAAACTTTTAAAGCCTCATTTTCCTGAAATACAGGGCAAAAACGAAAATTTTCACTTCTGCGGATGTTATAATGTCTCAGTCCCTGTATAAGATGAAAAATGAAAACTGTTTATAATAGTAGAGCACTAGAAAGATAGGTATGCCAGACAGGCTGACTGGGTCCAACCATAGACTCGAAAATTACAGATGGTAATGTCAATTTCTCAGTTATTGTGCTCTATTGTTAGTTGCGTGCTTTTTTTGAAGAAAAGTTAATAAAAAGTATTGATTTTTTATTCAAAACAATAAAGTTGGAGACTAGACAGGTAAGCATAAGCATTTATTCGATTACAGATTTCATTTCATTCGAATTGTTCTGTAATTTTCGAGTCTGTGGTTGGACCCAGCATGGCTGTCTGGTATACTCCCCTTTTCAGAGCCTTAATAATAGATATTTTTACCTGTTGTTTACGGGGAAAGTCGTCCTCGTCGTTTTCGCTCAAATGGGATCTCATGTTTGTTCGTAAATGAGGGCTACCGCGTATGAATTTTCCGCTAGAGGCGCTAGTGTTGCGTGAGGTCCACGAGAATTTGAATTGTCAAATATTCAAACGTAATTGTGAATCTGAATTCTGTTTATTTTCAATCTTTACGAGGATGTGAGGAGTTTCACATACATATTCAGATTAATAACAGCAAATATGAATCACGGATCAATGAATATCACTGCTTTGAAAGCGGTATTACAGAAGATAGTTGCCCAATTAAGCGGGCTAAAAGGGGAGCTAATTCAAAGGTGAGTTTGTTCAGAGTTTCAATACGCATTTCTTGCAGAAAGTATGCTTATTTATTGAGGTTAGAGTTACGGTTTTTCTTTTTACAGATCCAAATACTATGATAGGAATGATAATTCCAGTGGGAACGCATTATCATGATTTGAAATAAGTTTATTACAGAAGTAGATTATCATTTCAAGAGAAATTGCTTTTTATCCTACTTACATGATACCTGTGATAGCTGAAAAGTGTTTGAACTTGTAGTAGAACAATAAAACCTCACACAATCCTTTCATTTATCATTATAAGTGAATATATAGAAAAAACAGTATGTGCGAAAAGGAAAACCTCAGAGATCAATGTATACTAACTAATCACTAATTATTCATTTAAAGTAGGGTAATTTATTCATTTACACAAGTTCTTGATGTATATTTTTACAGTAAATGTTTTCCTCGAGTTAGTGAGTTGATTGATAACAAACATGAAATGTTTGTAGTTGTAAAATCCAGAGTAAAATTGTACCAATTAGATTTTCAATTCGAAGTAGGTATGTTTCTATTAGGTACTCTAAAGTTCCGACAAAAAAGCAGTATCAGTTGAGCTCTCTTGACTACATATTGATTTTCTCTACAGTTGAAACGATTTTGCATTTTCAAATTTCTTTCTGCGTTCAAGAACCTCTCTACTAGTATTTATTCATATCTATCTGTCCTCATCTTCCTGGTACCCAGAAAATTGGCTAGGTAATTGATTTCAGTTTTAATTTAGGAATAGCTGAAAAAATTCAACAGTAGATTACAAGTAATACAGCTATGTATAACTAGATTATACAATTGTAAAAGTGAAGTGTCTGAAGCAACATAATGTAAAAGATTATTAGCTACTCACGGTTTTCTGTATGAGGATCGTTAGGTCACGTATTATGACTAGGGTTGAAATGTTTTTCACAAAAATAAGAATGTCTTGAAGGGGTAACATCAGCTGCTTTAGGACAGTCTTATCGTTCCCTTTTTTTTCTGAACAATACGGAACTGCACAACCCTGCGGCATGTTCGATATTGTACAGGGTATCCCATTTTGGGCACTTTTACGGGATATCTCCGTTATTTTTAACGTTAGCGGGATGCGGTTTTCGCGACAGTGTGCTACTTTTTTGTGAAACTAAAGATGGCGCAATCAGTTTTTGCATAGCCCTCTTAGTTTTTGCTATACAGGGCTGAAATGAAAAGTATCACTTTTTAATCACCCCCCGTATCTCAGTTGTGCTTAAACTGGGAGAAATTGTTGAAACGTATACCTATAGATTTTTTTCCGTAGAATCCAGTGGCGTAGTCAGTTTTTCAATTAAACTTTCCGTTTTTGAGTTATTAAGCAAACATATGTTTTTTTAAATTGGACACCCTGTATATTATTTTTTATTCTTATTGAGCACAATCTCAGCTTTCCAAAAACATATTATTTTATGCATTTATTTTCAAACCAAGCTCAGAATTCAAGATTTTGTAATTCAATTGTCAATAACTAAGTAGTAGGCTATGACTGTTTATTAAAAACAAAAAATAAATGTCACGATTTCGTTAGAAATCGAAAATAATGTTAACATAATATCTAGATCACAAACAAGTCATATTTCTCGTATTTTCGTAAGCAGCCGTAATGAGAAAAACTCAAAACTGAATCATTATATAAGATAATAAATAATAAAAACTGAGAGAACTGTGAACTTTTAAACCAACCGACAAAGCTTTGACATTTTGTTTTGTTTTTAATAAACAGTCATGGAGCCTACTACTTAGTTATTGACAATTGAATTACAAAATCTTGAATTCTGAGCTTGGTTTTGAAAATAAATGCATAAAATAATATGTTTTTGAAGAGCTGAGATTGTGCTTAATAAGAATAAAAAATAATATACAGGGTGTCCAATTTAAAAAGACATATGTTTGCTCAATAACTCAAAAACGGAAAGTTTAATTGAAAAACTGACTACGCCACTGGATTCTACGGAAAAAAATCTATAGGTATACGTTTCAACAATTTCTTCCAGTTCAAGCACAACTGAGATACGGGGGGTGATTAAAAAGTGATACTTTTCATTTCAGCCCTGTATAGCAAAAACTAAGAGGGCTATGCAAAAACTGATTGCGCCATCTTTAGTTTCACAAAAAAGTAGCACACTGTCGCGAAAACCGCATCCCGCTAACGTTAAAAATAACGGAGATATCCCGTAAAAGTGCCCAAAATGGGATACCCTGTACAGTATTCAAGGAATAGAATGTACACTTTTTTCACACGACTTATAACACTGAACACTTATAAATATGAATTTATTTTAATAATAATAAATCAATGACAGTACAAGGAACTTTGACAGGACCTCACGCAACAGAGGCGCCAACTAGCGAGGAAAAAAACGGCAGCCCTCATTGAGAGATGCTCTGATGACATCGGCGCATGTTCCTTTTGTTACTACAGGTAGTGGTTACCGAAAATCGCCCGCGAAAACAAAAGTGACGGCACCCATTACATACTGCGTTCGGCAATTACATCGGACGTGTCGGATTGCTCGAAATCGTTCGGTAATTGCGTCTGGATGTAGGGGAGGTAAATCTGTTTCGTTCGGTAATTGACATCTGGACCGTCCGGATGAAATCTTTTGCTCGGCCTCGAGAGACGAAGGAGAAAGATTAATCTGTTAATGTGAGGTTAGGTGTTACTTGTGTTATAAACAACAACAAGATAATCTACCTAGTTTTTATTTGTTCGCTACGGATTGCTGTATGTTCTGTATTTATTGCTGGCCGATTTGAAATGGATTTGCGAGAAGAAGAGCAACAAAAAATATACAAAATCTGCGTGAGTGAGGATGAATTTACTCGATTTATTAGACAAAGGAAATGAGTGTATAGAGAATAGATAATCTTGAAGAAGTGATGTAATTTTATATTGATTTGAAATACATATATATTAAGAAGTTGTAGTTCCTATCTAAGATTAGGACGAAATTGCAATAAAAATAACTTATTTAATTTAGCTAAAAGTATGTTTTATTATGTTCTGTTATTAATGCTATCCCTGGATCTTCTTGAAATCCTGACATTTCTATCAAATCCAATTCACAAACTGTGAATTTCTCTCTTTCGAAATACCTAATTTTATTTTCACAACAGATCTGGAATTCGAATTTGATAGCACAATAATTATAGATAAATACATTAAATATCAATAATGCAAAATGATTTTTTCATTTTAAACCGTCCAGGAAAAGCTTGGAAAATGTGGTTTGTAGTTGTAAACAAATACCAAAACAATCCTGAGACGTCGATTTGTCAGTTGTCAATCTTTTAGCTCTAGATCGTTCGACAATTCCAGATTTGTCAGACATATCTGCAGTCACGTGACAAAAAATACGTCCGATCTGGGATGTAATTGCCGAACGCGTCTACTGCATCAGATTTTCTGAGGTCTTTGAGCGTTCGGTTTACTGCTTCAACATGAGCTCTATGACTCATGGTACATTCGTCCCAAATAATTAAAGATGTTTCTCGTAAAAGTTTCCGAGTGGCCCATTTTACGTATGGAACAAACTGACTGTTGCTCTAGTTAGACTGTCAGAGGTAGCTTAAAGGTGGAGTGTGCTGTTTTCCCATCATTTAACAGAGTAGCGGCAATCCTTGAAGAGGCAATGGCTAGTCCATTTCTCCCTTTTGCCAATACCAAGTTTGCAAGAAACGTTTTGTCAGTGCCTTCCAGGACGTCAAGAACGAAAGTTAAACCTCTGTTATTAAGCGCACTATAAATTTAGTTCATCAAAAGCTTGTCTCTGGTCTTTGACTTATTTCGGTACATTCTCATAAAAAAAAACTGACAACTCATTGGTATCGTACGAACGTACGTATCAGTAGTATGTCCGTTCCATTGTTATGTGGCCGAATGTCGAAAGTGTGCTAATATTGTTGTATTAAACCCGAAGCCATAGCGCGCCGTCCGCTGCTCTTTGGCTTTCATACGTTTTTTATCCGATTCGCTTTGCAAAACTGACTACCACGTGAAAGCCTTCTTATTTTTCGGTTTTTTATATAGCCTATGGCTCTCAAGAATAATGTGACTTTCTATTGGTGAAAGAATTTTTAAAATCGCTTCAGTAGATCCCGAGATTAGCCCTTACAACTGGATAAATATACAAACATATAGTGTTTCCCAATAAGGTTGTAGAACTTTGTAAGGTTTTGGCGGCCATATTTGTTTATCAATTTTGACGTTCGAAGTGTCATTTTATTCAGAAAGGTTCAAAGTTTTACCATGAAAAGTTTCACGCTCACACAACGTTTGGAAATCGTCCAAATTTATTACGCAAATTCGCGTTCGCCGGTGGCCACGCGAAGAGAGTTTCAACGGAAAAATGGTGATGGTTTCGTTCCATCTGAGCAGCAAATCAGACGTGTAATCAAAAAGTTGGAAAGTGAGTTTTCTCTCCATGATAGAAAGGTGCCTGTACGACGCAGAAATGCTCGCAGCGCTGAAAATATCGCCGCCGTTTCGGCCAGTGTCCGCGACAATTCAAATGTGTCCGTAAATCGCCGCTCGCAAGAAATGGGGCTCTCTCGGATGACAATGTGGCGAATTTTGCGCATTGACTTGGGCCTACATCCTTACAAGATAGTGCTGGCACAAGAGCTGAAGCCTCATGACCATAGTTTGCGTCGGGCGTTCTCAGATTGGGCTCTAGAGATGTTAGAAGCTGATCCAGATTTCCACAAGAAAATCATCTTTTCTGATGAGGCTCATTTCTGGTTGAACGGCTTCGTTAACAAGCAGAATTGGAGCGATTCTAATCCACAAGTGGTGCAAGAAAGACCTTTGCATCCACAAAAGATCACAGCTTGGTGTGGATTGTGGAGTGGTGGCATCATCGGGCCGTATTTTTTCCGAAATTACGCCGGACAAGCCGTTACTGTGAACGGCCAGCGCTATAGCGACTTGCTGCGTGAATTTCTCTTCCCGAAATTTGATGAAATTGGTGACGACGATCTTTATTTCCAACAGGACGGCGCCCCCCCACACATTTCGAACGACAACATGACTTTATTGCGCGATAAGTTCGGCGACTCATTAATTTCGAGAAACGGCCCCATCGCCTGGCCGCCAAGATCGTGTGATTTAACGCCCTTGGACTTTTTTTTATGGGGATATGTGAAATCACAAGTGTACAGCAACTCTCCAGCGACAATTCAAGACCTTGAGGAGAACATTACGAGGTGTATCGAGGCCATACCACAGGAAATGCTAGGCCGAGTCATGGAAAATTGGGTCAAACGAATTAAGGTCTGCAAACGAGCTCGTGGAGGCCATTTGAACGATATCTTGTTTAAATCATAAACTTATACACCATATCTTTCGAATAAATGTTTGAGAACCAAAATCGGTTAATTTGTTGTTGTTTTATTCAATTTCAAAGTTCTATCAAGCTTATTGGGAGACACTGTACAAACACACAAACTTTACCTCTTTATAATATTAGTATAGATGAGTCAGAAACGGTGTCATGCTGTCTTGTGAAAACTAGAATTACCTTGATCTTCGTGACTGGTGTATCTTGATAACAGCCATATGCTGGCCCAAGAGCAACGAATCTGCACATTTGAGTCACTTCGTTCAAAAGTTTGTATTTGTGCTGAAAATTCAATATTGTATATCACGATATTTGATTGAGAAATGAGTACCTGGTCGTCTGTGATTATGTGGTATCTATATTGTGACTTGATGTGTTTGCTCGGATAAACCATGCAGGACAACGGAATAGCTGTTTGATCTATTCTTACTTTCAAGATTGCCTGGAACTCATCCCCTCTGAAACGAAATGAAATTTTCAATCTAATGACGATCTAACAAGAGATCTAAGGCGTAAAACCCCCATGAAACATAAACAATGTAAGCAGATAATAATATTAGTCTATTAAACAATATTGAACTCATACTTCGGAGCTAATCTCGTCCTCGTTCAAAGTAAATAGGAAAATATCGACCATCGGGTAAAATCGACCACTTTCAAATCTCGTGAATTTTTCATCATACGGAAGAAATACACCGCCTGGCCGAAGTATGGTTTCATAATGTGCCCTTTGATAGGGTTAGAACGGTGCCATCGCTTGACATTGGTACATAAATGCCGAAGATATTGTTGTTTTACTGACTTTACTAATACAAATAGTGCTCCTATTCATAATTTTCTTTATTTTATACTTAAATTGATTGCAATTCACTTTCATAAGGCGTTTTCGGATACTTACTCGGGTTAACTCGATCCCTAACCTCGGCGTTCGTTTACCTACCCCGAACATCCAACCCGTGTTCGGAAAGTACGGGGTTATTAACTCGATCACTGACCCAGGTTGATTTATCGTAACCCTACTCGAGAGTAGGGTTCTGGAGGCACCGCATGCGCACTGCAGTTCAATTTTGTATTTGAAAAAAGCGGGAATAAGTCTTCTACTCCTTTCTAAATAATTTCATATATTCTATTCCCAAAAATTATGGAAAGAGAAGAGAATTTGGCTCATTGTAAAATGAGTGGTTCCTTGAGCCGAGAAAATAATGTGCAACAACTTCTTCATAACTTTGTATGCAGATCTTTCTGCGTAAAAGCTGAAGCCTTATTTACTTCTTTAATATAGGTAGGTACCCGAAGATAACATTGAACAAGTGAGGGCACACCAGAAATTATAAGAAATATTTTACAGAAGCCAATAAATCCTGCAAAGCTAAAGGAAATAAGTGAAATTGGAACTGCAAAAATAAATTCTCTACTTCTCAAGCATAGGTAGTCAAAAATGTAATTAAACATGGAAGGGCACACGAGAAATTATAAGAAATATTCAACAGAAGCTCATAAATGCAAGCATATCTAGAGACAATCCGAGAATAGACTGGGATCGAAAAAATAAATTCATTAATTTGTTTGGTTATGTTATTGATACGCCTGTCACTTCAAATCCTAAACCTGATGTGTTCGTAAACACTAAACCCGGGTCCGAGACCCGAGTAGATCCGTCACGTGACTCGATAGATCGAGTTAGTAACCCTGAGTAAGTTTCCGAAAACGCCTATAGTGTGAAAAGGATAGTTTACTACGATTTGGATCTTGGATTCTGCAACTTATTTATATATTTTTCTTCAAAAAAATTTCAAGATTGAGGTGTACTACTTCGGGTAATATCGACTATGCTGATCGATATTACCCGCCAGTGATCGATATAACTCTACTTCATTTGCAGAGGGAAACGAACGAAAGAAAAGAATTAAACTTCGACATTGTCGCAATTCCAGGGGCCCGATTCTTGAATCTCGAGTAGAAATTGTTGCATGTGACAATTGTCACGGGCCACTGGGCCAGTGTCGAGTGACTTTTAACAAAGCGTATTCTTGAACGTCATTCGACACTTCAAAATTTTAGAGAATAGTTAACTATGGCAACAGCGCTTAACTTTATGAGCATTTTCGCAACGAATGCGTTCATCTTCAATTTATGTTCTGCGTTCGATGATTTGAAGACAAGCGTTAAAATAGATTAGTTGTTAGTGCTGATTCACAATGGACGTAACCATAACGAACACGTAAACGTACTTTGTCCGTGAACGTAAATGTGTTCAGAATGGACTTTGGGCGCAGTAGCAAATTATAGACATTTTTGTAGAGTAAGAAGATGTTTCTGTACCTTTATAATAAGTGTTCTATGAATTTTTTGACAATCGATTAATATGAAGTGTTATCATTAATTAAAAATGTATGAAGTATTAATTCTGTTTTTACAAATTTTATATAGTATATATACTCTATAATCTATGTGTTTTTATTGAGACGATGTTTGAACCAAAAAGAAATTGAAGAGCAAAATTCTAAAAGAAGAAAAAAACGTTGGCGAGTTGGACCTACAAACCACAGAATGTGAACAAATTTCTATAATTAACGTTAGAAGACTGCAACAATAGGAGGCATTGGCAATTGGGCATCGGACAACGTCTTTAGGATGTTTTTAACCCGAATGTATATACACAGGGTGTCCGGGGAATAACTGTACATACTCTTACCAGAGATAGAGTTGCAGTAGCTGACTACTGATTGACTATAAAAAATTAATTTCTGGATTTCCCTAGAAAACTACAGGGTGTTTTTCCAACTTCATGGAAATACTCAGACCATCATAAAATCCAAACTTATTGACGGATATTATTGAAACTTGGGGGGTTATTGGCACATGCTAAGGTCGAGTCAGAAATACATCAATTATTTCATTATTCCAGGGCCGGACTCATAAATCTTCATTTAAAGTGTTCAGGTTGAAAAAAACACTTTGTATTTTGAATTACGCATAATTGATTCGCTTTTTAGAAAGAATCTAAATTATGCTTCAATTTGTGGTATCGTTTAAAGTTGTCACATCTACAATTATTTTTTATGAATTTTTGAATTTGAAAAAGTTCGAAAAATTGAATTTATTCACCTTAACAGGACTTAGTCACCTTGTAGAGGTCGAAAATAAATAATAAATTTTCTTTAAAAAGTCACTGAAGGTGAGGAAGACTATAATAATTTGTTGATATACTGGGTGGCCACCCTAGACGCGGAAGTCATTGCGATGAAGTGAATGAAGGTATATTGCGAAAAAAAAAATTGGCGACATGTATAGGATATACATAAGCATAATTCAAAATTATTCGTATGTATACCGGGTGTTCATTGGAAGAAGTGTCACTTTGTTCTATATCTTTGTTGTCGAACACCCGGTATACATACGAATAATTTTGAAATGTGCTTGTATTGTGTTGTATGTATACCCTTTCCATCTCGCCAATATTTTTTTCGCAATATTCCTTCATTCACTTCATCGCAATGAGATCCGCGTCTAGGGTGGCCACCCAGTATATCAACAAATTATTATAGTCTTCCTCACTTTCAGTGACTTTTTAAAGAAAATTTATTATTTATTTTCGACTTCCACAAGGTGACTAAGTCCTGTTCAGGTAAATAAATTCAATTTTTCGAACTTTTTCAAATTCAAAAATTCATAAAAAATAATTGTAGATGTGACAACTTTAAACGATACCACAAATTGAAGCATAATTTAGATTCTTTCTAAAAAGCGAATCAATTATGCGTAATTCAAAATACAAAGTGTTTTTTTCAACCTGAACACTTTAAATGAAGATTTATGAGTCCGGCCTGGGAATAATGAAATAATTGATGTATTTCTGACTCGACCTTAGCATGTGCCAATAACCCCCCAAGTTTCAATAATATCCGTCAATAAGTTTGGATTTTATGATGGTCTGAGTATTTCCATGAAGTAGGAAAAACACCCTGTAGTTTTCTAGGGAAATCCAGAAATTAATTTTTTGTAGTCAATCTGTAGTCAGCTAGTGCAACTCTATCTCTGGTAAGAGTATGTACAGTTATTCCCCGGACACCCTGTATATATATATATATTACGGACTACCATAAGCTCAACGTAAAAGTCAAAATTACAGAGCCTATTGTGAACAGTTCCATAATATGATTTGCATTGGTTCAACTTTGCGTTTTTCGTTTACGTTTCGGGGGTTTTATGGTTACTCCATTGTGAATCCAGCATTACTTTTTAGTTTAGATTTTTAAGTATTTTTATTTGTTAACAAGTGCATTATTGATCTGTGATAATTATCTGTGTTTTATTAGATTAGTGTTCTTATATATTAAAAATAAAATAATGGAAACTAAAGTTTATTGTTCGCAAGAATAGAAATCGAAACTAACAGAGTTAGTTTTAGCTGATAGTCAGCTTAACAAAGGAAAATTTTCAAATTATTTCACATTTAAAGAAAGTGAACGAAGATGGAAAGAAATTAGCGAGATTCTAAATGCCATTCCAGGTACCAGCAAAGATTGGAAGAAATGGAGAAAGGTAAATATTTTTGTAATTTTTCACTTTCATGGTTTAAAAGTATATTTATTTATTTCAGACTTGGCAAGATATGAGGAGTAAGGCTAAGTCTAAAAAGGCCAAAGAAAACAATTATATGCGGGCTACAGGAGGTGGACCTCTTGTGGAAATACTTACGCAATCGGAAAGACTCATAATTGAATAGATGAATTCACAGCTATTAGAAGGGAACAGCAACGTGGAGGAATCGTTCACAAATTTTATGTTCCCAGGGAGTAGCTGTGAAATAGATGTGGTTGTGGAAGACCACAATTATAATATAAGAGAGGTACCATCGCCAGCTGCACCTAGCACGCCCCAGGTACGAGCTGCCGAAAGGAAAAGACTATCAAAGGCAGATCGTTTAACAACATCTGCAATTGCTTCAACTGCTCTGGCAGAAATTTCCAAACAAGATGTGGAAATCAGAAAAAATTATTATGACCGCCAATTAGCATTATTGGAACGGCTTGTCGTAGCAGTTGAGGAAATTGCCAGGAAAAGTTAAAATTTTCTATTTATATTTTCTGTTTGTTTATTTGTATAATATTTTTCGTTAGTCGCTAGTTTGTGAAAGTTTTTGTTCAAATCTTTTTTAAATGTTGTTTATTCGTTTATTTTTATTATATTTTTCATTGTTATTAACTAATTTGTATGAGTTCCTAATATTTTTTATTTATTTTAATTTCATAATCAATAAAAGTTAGTGGCTAGTTTGTAAGAGTGTTTAAATCTTTTTTAAATTATGTTTATTTGTTCATTTTTATTATATTTTTCATTGTATTTGTATTAGTTCCTAATATTTTTTATTTATTTCAATTTCATAATCAATAAAAGTTAGTCGCTAGTTTGTAAGAGTTTTTTCAAATCTTTTTTAAATTATGTTTATTCGTTTATTTTTATTATATTTTTCATTGTTATTAACTAATTTGTATGAGTTCCTAATATTTTTATATCTTTTAATTTCATAATCAATAAAAGTTATGTTTCTTTAATCTCATTTTAATTTGTGTACTGAAATTTTCAAGCAGAAACATTTTGCAATAATATTAAAATAAAATTGTTCTATAAAATCAGTCTTAAAAATGATATAAAACTATTTATTCATTACACAAAAATTTATTTTTCAACTATCTTCTTCGTAACCGGTTCATCAGTTGCCTTTGAATCCTTCTGCCAGCTACCAAATCTGAATTCATTCGACCAGTTGCGTTTTCAAAAACTTGAGGATCTACATCAACCTCAAATTCAAAATTCAGTTCCTCATCTTCTAATTTCACATTATTATGAATGCACATATTGTGTAGCACAACAAAAGCATTAGTAATTTTTGAGCACATTGTTGGGGAAAAATGTAAAACTCTATCTTTCAACAAACAGCGGAAACAATTCTTTAGAACACCATTGCAGCGCTCAATAGTACATGTCCGAAAAACCGGGCGTAAGAATCCATGAGAATAGAAATAAGTTAAAAGGAATAAAAATAAAAAAAGACCTGACAAATTCTTTACAAAAACACAATAACGAAATAGTTAAAAGATGGAAAAAATACGGATTTATATCACCAACCCTTGCTAGACCTCTGACTATACATAATAGTATTCCACCCAAAATATATGGCTTGCCAAAGCTCCACAAGCCAAACATTCCACTCAGACCTATCATCTCTCACACGCAAACACCACTTTATAATCTGTCCAAACATTTAGCATCAGTTCTCTCAAATATTATAAACAGAAATCCATTTTACACAAAAAATTCTTTTGAACTAAAACAGGAATTAGATACACTATACGTTCCGGATGATCAAAAGTTATTTTCTATAGATGCTGTTTCCTTATACAGGGTGAGTCTTTGACTTGTACATATATTTTAACCGTATATTCCTGGGTCGAAAGAAACACTTTTTTCTCTACCATTTTTTCCGATTTGGCCTAAATAGAAGATATAGCCCTTTTTTGTTTTCAGAATGAGCTAAGCCGCCACTGGTAAACTAACCACTGAATTTTTGCAAGTACGAGATATAGCATTCAAACCTTTGAAATAAGCTATTGTATCAAAGAAACGAGTAGATATACCATTCGAAATTTTCAAATAAGCTGCTGTATTGAAGAAAGAAATATGAACTCACTTTTTCAATACCAGTTGTATATTTTCTAATGTAATGATTGATTCATCCAAAATTTTGCTAGTGATGAAAAGCAGAATAATCTCTTCTGATGTATACTTCATTTTTGATTATATCGGATTAACTTTTAAACCACCTATTCTAGCTATAGCATTCATTTCCAATATCTTTTGAAATCTCCCGTGCAAGAGTTTCAAAACAACAACTCAACCATAACACGCATGACATTTCACGTTCATAAACACCAGTTGGGGCGATTGAATTTCAAGGGGTGTCCGCATATTTATGTTCTGTGGTCCGCATGGTGAAAGTCACAGACGTGACACTAGATTCTTTGACATCGGTGTTCTGTGGTTAGTTTGTTTTTCAAAATCATACGATATCATGAATAATAACTTATTAAGGTCATTTAGTAGTAATAAATATGATGAATAAATGAGAAATAAACGTATTCTAACGTAATGTAAATTTGGATCAACGTATGTCAAAGCTCAACGAAACAAATTGCAAAAGCTACTTCGAAAGTGGTGTGGAAATTTGCTTGAATAGATAAGGATTTACACTGAAGAAGTATAGAGGTGAGCTTATTCATTGTAACCCCATTTTTAAGAAAATCCGCTAGTTCTCTTACCATTCATCATTCCAGATAACAAATTCTCGAATTATTTTGAATTTGTCAAAGTGACCACATGGGAAAATTGAATTCTGTGAATATTTTCGACAGAGTTGCATTCAGCCAAAGTACCCAATTTTTCGAATTCTAAGATTTTTTTTTCTTTCAACATCGAAGTACTCGGAATTTTGTAGTCGGGAAAGATTAATCATAGTCATGAAAAACTATGTTTCAAAAGTCATTTCATTTGAAGGAATCGTTTGCGAGATATTACTAAAAATGTATGCTTTTCATGGATTTTCAACAGCCTGTATCTTTTATCCAGGCCGAATCGGAAAAAATGGTAAAGGAAAAAAGTGTTTCTTTTGACCTCAGGAATCTACGGTTAAAATATATGTACAAGTCAAAGACTCACCCTGTATACAAATATCCCCACGCAACTGGTGCCACAGATACTGGAGGAAAAATGGCACCTCATAGAAGAATATACAGATCTACCAAAAACAGAGTTCATAGAGGCAGTGCAACTAACATTGGGTACTTGCTACTTTCAATACGAAGACGAATTTTACCAACAAATAGACGGCGTAGCTATGGGTAGTCCGTTTGCTGGTGCGGTGGCCCAACTAGTGCTGGAATATCTTGAAGAAAAAGTTTTGCTAAATTCATATATAGAATAACAATATTCAAGAGGTATGTAGATGATTGTTGATAATAACCACTGAAGATCAAATTGAGAATATAATGGAAGATTTGAACAATTTTAACAATAAACTAAAATTTACTCTAGAAACAGAACTAAACAATGAAATCAACTTTCTGGATATGACCATCATTAGAGAAAGTAACAAAATAGAAACTAAAATGTTGAGAAAATCCATTAACTCAGACCGGATACTTGATTATAACTCAGCTCACAACACCAAACAAAAAAAAGCAATAGTAACCAATTATATAGATCGAGCAATAAAATTAACCTCACCACGCTATAGACCGGAGATACTAAATTCTATCACCTCCCTACTTACCACAAACAACTACCCCCAAAAAATGATAAAGAAAACAATAAAACAACGCACCTATAAATTTTACAACTCACTGAGTTTCCAAAACCCAAAAACCGAGCCAATAGTTTACATACCCCTTCCATACATCCCAACACTGTCTGAGAAAATAGAAAACATTAAAACATAATAAAACTATACCCTAATATAAAGATTGCACACAAACCATTCATACAAATAAAACAGTTATTTTCAAAACTAAAAGCAAAAGTCCCAAAAAATCAAAAATCACATATCGTCTATGAGATCCCATGCAACCAATGTAACGGAGTGTACATAGGACAAACGGAGCAAAAATTAAACGACAGGATGAAGGGACACAAATATTCGAAAACTCAAACAGCCCTATAAAAACACATAGTAGAAAACGGCCATACTTTTAACTTCGAGGATACAAGGATATTAGATAGGGAAAAACTAAAAAAACCAGAGAATTTTTAGAAATGATTTGCATAAAAAGAAATCCCAACTCTATAAACGACAGAACAGATATAAATGGTCTAAACAAAATATATTCAACACTTATAAGAAAGACAGCAGAGAACAACAACAGAAAAAGAAAAAGAAGAGTGGCAGCAGCACCGATATGAAAATTCAATGACTCAGCGCCACTAATATTATAAAATGAGGACACGTGTAACAGAGGCAGACGAAGTAAAGAAATAACTGAAATTAACAAAGGTAACAGGTCTCTATCTCAGAAAAATAAAATTGTATATGTAACTATGTTTTTAATATTGTTTTAGATTGAAAAAGGGCCCGAACCCGAAACGTATCGTATATGTATGGACCTTTCATTGTAATAAATTAGGTTATAGAAAAATTCCATATTATCAATTAATTTTCACAACATATGAATCTGAAGGAATAAATAAGTCAACAAACAATAATAATAATAGCGATTATTAAACTAAATAATTACAGGTTGTAGGGAAAAGAAAAGAAGAACAGAAGTATACTCTGTTGTGAACATTTGTATATGATAATGACATTTGGTGGCGGTGTCGTTCATTGTGAGTTGGTCCCATGTTGAGAGTACTGGTGCTGAAAGATATGTGCATGGTCGATTTTACCCTTCAATGAGGTCGATATTAACCAATCGGTCGAAATTTCCCGATTTTTTTCTTATTTTTTATAGACTGTTTTATGGAAAAACTATACATATTTTGCAGAACCGAGAGAATACCTTCATAATAAAACAGGAGCGTATCCAGAGAGCGAGTCTGGGGGGGGGGTAGTGGTAAGTTTTAGCCAGTGACCTGACTGATCTTGAGTGAAAAGCGGGGAGGGGTTGATTGATTCTTCTAGCAAATTTTCTTCTGGGGGGGTAATTACCCCCAGTACCCTCCCCATAAATACGCCCATGTAATAAAAGAAGTAATAAAACAACTTGTCTGTTTTGGTCATATTTATACAAAGATTAAAGGGTGATATTTCGATTAGAGCTTAAGTAGTCGATATTCCTCCGATCTCCCCTACCAAGAAGTGGTATCAAACAGAGCTTCCATGAAAAGCTATTTCACCCTATTGAGGCTGATCAGCATGGAGAATAGCTTTAAATGATAAGAGGCATTCTAGGATCTATAATACGAAAATGAAATAAGCACTATTGCACCTGACGATAATCTTGAGCGTTTCCACGTTGCTGACTAAAGATAAATTCGCGAACTGTGAGTACGTTTTGGTTTGGATGAGACAATGTGGTAAACATCTCGTTACTTCGTTAAAGGTTCATGCTATTAGAGAAAGATGTTCGTATGGATTTCCAGAGATGGCGTTTTCGTTATAATAATACCTGAGACAATATGCCATTTCGTATATTAATCTCGAAATCCCCGTTTGGCATACACCAAGCAAGAGAAAGTTGAAGCCTTGGCAGACACTATAGAGAGAGAAGGCAGAATTAACTATAGAATTGATGATGACAATGAAGATCTAGAAGAAGAAGTTGAAAGTAATTACGTTGGAGCCTCCTGAAGAACTTACGATCCCTGATCCAACTCCACCAACAGAAATCAAGGAATTAATTAGAAAGTTGAAACGACGAAAAGCGCCAGGTAAGGACAAAATAACCAATTTTATGTTACAGAAGATGCCTAGAAGAGCAATAGCAGCGCTGACCAACATAGCAAATGCAGTAATGAGGATAGAATACTACCAGAAGACCTGGAAAACAGCCGAGATGATCGTATTCAATAAAGCTGGAAAAGAGAGAAAATTTCCACAGAACTATAGACCGATAAGCCTACTACCAGCGCTAGGAAAGATAGTGGAGAGAGTTATAGCCAAAAGATTGAACGAAGAAACAGGTAAGTTAAAACTAATACCACCAGAACAGTTTGGTTTCAGGAAAAACATTCAGCTGAACTGCAACTACTGAGATTGACCGAATACGTAACCCAAGGATTCCAGAACAAAACAGGCGACAGGGCTGGTCCTACTAGACGTTGAGAGAGCTTTCGACCGAGTGTGGCAGGAAGGACTTATATACAAGATGATGCAAGCAGGATATACGACGAAGATGTGCAAAATTATCAGAAACTACCTGAGGGACAGGAATTTCTATGTGAAGATGGATGAGTATAAATCTAGTATCAGACATTTAGAAGCAGGCGTGCCCCAAGGATCAGTCCTAGGGCCGCTTCTTACAATATCTATGTTTATGATTTACCAAAAAATCCACTGAATTTCCTTTGTCAATTTGCAGATGACACCGGAGTAGCGTTCAGAGGCAGACGAACCGATATAATCCATAGAAGAGTTCAAGAAACACTAGATGAAATTACTGAATGGTGTATCAAATGGAAAATCCAGATAAATGGACAAAAGACACAGGCAATACTACTCACGAGAAGACGTATAACCATAAACTCCAAACTTGACGTCGATGATAATGAAGTCGAATGGAAGAAAGAGGCCAAATACCTGGGAGTAACATTAGACAGAGGACTAACTTGGAAGAAACACATCGACAATGCAGTGAGTAAAACAAAGTCAGCCATGGCTCGACTTTATCCACTGATAGGAAGAAAAAGTCATATGAACAAGAACGTGAAACTGACGATGATAAAGACGATTGCGAGGCCACAACTGACATATGGATCAGCAGCATGGGGATATGCTGCCAAAAGCCATATAAAGAGAAAACAGTCAGCTGAAGACAAACTGCTTAGAATAGCGATGGATCAACCATGGTTTGTTAGAAACAAACAAATCCATAGAGATATAAACTGGGAGACAATAACCGACTTCATGAAGAAGAAAGCAGAGAAGATATTCGAAAGGGCCAGGGAACATCCAAATGAGGAACTGAGAAGACTGACTGACTACAACCCAGAAGAAGATGCAAAAAGAATGAGGGTCTACCACAAAAGACCGAGAGATCAGGTATGTTGCCAGTTGGAGGACGAAAGCCCAGAGCTGTGAATTGTCCCAATTCATAGTGCTGGAAATTCAACCTTCAACTTTTTATTATTAAGCATCAGTAGAGTCAACCAAGTTTGGTTTTAAACACTAACCCGCATGTAGCCGCATGTTAGATGATATAACCCTAGTGAGAGTTAACTGGTTGTTAGACCTTAGGTCTCGAACCGGTGAGAAGGTGTTTTTAGTGGGTATTCACCTAGGCCCTCGAGGGGGTCTCGGTGCGAGTCCCACACTGTTCCATCCTTACGGTGGTTCGCTCGTAAATGAGTTTACACCTGCTTTAAAAAAAAAAGCTCCCCTACTATTACTTTTTCCAATTTATTTACGCACCAACTCGAATAATATGGTTACACGTTCACTGGATATTCCACATTCTGAACTTCAAGGCCATGTGAAGTTGGCGAAAAGTTGGTGGAACAAATTACGAAATTAGGCCCAATATTTAGTACCCAATTTCAACGGAACAAATTGGAATTAATTGGGTACTTATTATTGGCACTACATTTTTTTCGAAATTTGAAAATATGTGATGAGTGTGACGTTAGCACCAAATAATAGAAATGCGAAAATCTATAATGGTTGAAAAGCTTTGATCGGATCTAATTGCATCACCAAATACACTGCGCAAAAAAATTAACGCACACTCTGAAAATCTCAATAATTTTAATGAAAATTTTATTCATCTGTCAAATTCGACAGACAACAATGTTCCGACTGATTTTTTATTGTTGTTTTAGCCAATGAGCATACAATTAGGCGATAATTTTTCATTAGTGCAAATTATCGATAATTCGCACTTGTGCAAAATTATCAGGTCCTTTAAAATAAATGCAGAAGTAATTATGAAGGTTTATTACTTATTAGAGTAACGGCAATGTGACAGCAACTTACAGCGACACAATACGATTTGATGGATTCACAAAATTTTCTTATTAAATTTAACTCTTGCAATGAAAATGAATCGATAATTTTTGACAAATCTGCTCTCATGCAAGTTAAACTGTAAAAGGCGCTCGAGCGCTCCGCGCACTCGTGCTCTTTTTAAACTTAACTTGCATTCGAGCATATTTCCCAAAAATTTTCGATAATTTTCATTGCACTAGTTAAATAACAACTGAAAAGTAACTCTACATTGACTCTATAACTTATTTTTCAATTTTCATGTTCTCTCGGGAAGGTTTTGAAAGATACAAGACACATTAAATGGAAGAAAAATTCAGGATTTCACCGAATCTTATTTGAAAGAAGAGACATAAACAATTTTCAAAATACTGGAATGCTGGAATGCTGGATGATTTTCTGAACTTCTCAGCCTTCTATTGAGGTTGTCCCAAACCTGCTCAATCGGATTGAGATCTGGACTTTTTGCTGGCCATTCCATTCGAGAGAACTCAACTTCTTCAAGGTCTGAACGATGCGCGCACGATGGGGTCTGGCATTATCGTCCATAAAAATGAAATGTTCACCAATGTATGGGGCAAATGACACTACATGCTCTTCAAGAATGTTCCTTATATACCTATCAGCATTCATAGCTCCATTATCAACGACCACTATAGTCCGTTCACGAAAGGTTGAGCGCATAGTAGGCGTTTCTTTAATTATCTGAAGTTGGCAGTATTTACTGTCATAAAGTTAAATAAAGTCAACGTTGCTGAATGTATCCGGTCTCGTCCGACGAGCTTGCGAGTTATCAGAGAACTCTATGCAATATTGACAACATTGCGTATCAATCTGACAAGAAAATAAAGAACATAACCTAAAATTTTAATATACACAGTGGAATATGCCAAATTTCCATGCCAACCGACGGCTCAACCTTTCGTGAACGGAGTATAGGTCTGTGCGAGCAGTCAAAGATATTCCACCCCATACCATATTCGATCCTCCCCCGAAACCAGTACTATTCAGGAAATTGCACTGAGCACATCTTTCATGTGGAGGTCTGTATAAAAGGAAACGTCGATCACAATGGTAGAGGCAGAATCTAGACTCATCTGTGAAGAGAACTCTTTCCCAATCAGCCTCTTCCTAATGGATATGCTCTCTCGCAAAATCCAAACGCGCCCTTCGATGGGCTGGGGTAAGACCTGGGCCTCTTGCCGCGACACGAGGCCTTTAATCATATTCTCTGAGGCGATTTCTCATTGCCTGAGTGCTAATTTGCGCCCCATGATTTTGCTCAAGCTGATTTTGAAGCAGACGAGCGGTTGCAAACCGTTGTCTCAACGAAGAAATTCTCAAGTAACGTTCTTGAATGGCAGTTGTTACCCGTGGTCTACCCTGTCCTGGTCTTCGGACATTCATACCTGTCTCCCTGAATCGCTGCAACATTCTGGGCACACTTGTATGGGAAAGTCCAAACCTTCCTGCAGTTCTTGTGTTTGTCCACCCTTCTTCTCGCAAAACTACCGCTGGGCAAATTCCTCTTGGGTCAAATTGCCTGTTTCGCGTTGCATAGCGATCGAGTGTAGAAAACATAGAGATCTCTATGGTAGAAAATCAAACGAAAGAAAAACAAGTGATCACTAGAATTGATCGAGAACAACTGATTTCAGAAAGGAGCCAATACATTCAAAATCTGATAATCTCATCTTTTCTTATTCCTGCTGGGAAAAATCATCTGTATGGAAGAAAAACGTTGAAAGTGGATAACATATGCATGCATAATTCTGATAAAAATAATTATCATTGAGAACACTTTCAGTTGTAGAATAAATTTGAGATTTCCATAATGTGCGTTAATTTTTTGCGCAGTGTAATAGAAATGCTAATTATGAAAAACCATAGTGCTGCTTCAAAAGGTTTTAGTAGAACAAATGGGGTCCCTAATAATGGGCCTAGTTTCGTAATTTGTTCCACCAACTTTTCACTAAATTCTCGCGGCCGAACTTCAAGTCACTTCTCTCTCCTCAGCGTCTATCTCCATCTAGTCTAGCTCTTTTGACTCTCAACTAACTCTTCTGATTCATCACTAAGATCTCCTTTCGCTACTCTGAGCTGGGACGTTTTCTCATTGACATTCATCAACGAAGTTCTTTTCGTCTTGTCGATTCTACCCCCTTCCTCTAGTACTTAAATCGAGGGGGTACTGTTACCATCTTAGACTAAGGAAGACTCTTCCTTTGTCTAAGGTTACCATTCCTACCTAACGTCATCTCATTGATCTGATTTAAGAGTCTAAGAACGATTCGAGTGCAATGTAAGGAACTTGTACCAATGGAAATCGCCGTGTGAAATTCGTTATCAGTGTCAGCCACGGGTTGAATTCTAAGAATTATTAGATGTAGAGAAATTCTAGAGCCAATAACTCTCACAAAAATGTCAACCCAGTCTTGCTTAACACGACCCCCACGAAATTCATATATCGCAATTTCTGAAGGCACAGGAAGTTTTTAAGTTTTAACAGTGTCTTAGTGTAGGGCAATCCTATTGCTACTTAGTCAGCCAGCTAAAACTTCCAATAAATTTCTAGTTTTACTTCTTAACTGAACTACACACTGTAGAAAATAAATTTCTCTGTTTGAATAAATTAATCTCTAATATATAATGAAATTGAAACTCACTGTTGAATATCAATATTATTGTAGTTGATCAAATATCTATCCATTCCCACTGTAACCAGATGTTTAGGATCTGTTTTGTAGAAGAACATCTCTGTTATGGTCTTGTAGTGGGAGCGTATCTTCCCCACAAACACCCAGGAAGATTCATGTTTCTCGTAGATCATAATATAAACTGTGGTGCGGTTGTTCTGTTGAAATAATGAAACAATAAATTCACGAAAAGTTAAATTTTTTGATATTCATATAATCCATACTGAATAGGCGCGTTTAAAGAATGCAGTTGTTCCAGACGAAATATGAGGCGGTGTCTGAAACCGAAATTTGAACAACGTGTGTAAAGTGTGATTTTTTGATATCACCTTCAGAATATCATTAAAAATCACGTCATTAATTGCCAGACACTTACTATAGTGGCAACCCCTTGCCAGACACCCTTAATGTTAATAAAATTAAATGTAATTCTACTTACGTTATAGTATAAAAGCTGATTTTTATATTTGCTACTTGGGTAATAATAAGATAATGTTTCCTCATTAGCCAGACATTTTTGATAGTGCCAACCCTTTGCCAGACAAGCTTGTAGTTTAGCTGCAGGTGCGAGCGCGAGACAGTATTTATGAGTGGGTGCGAGTGAGACGGCATGATTATAATGATTTCTTAGAAACTTTATAGGTTTTCACTCCCAGTTTCTGAAACATAAATAATTAAAAAAAAAACCTATAAAGTTTCTAAGAAATGCAGAATCCTCCCAGAATATATTTCAATCGATATATGATTATAATGACTTATGCAAATACATTTTTTGGTACAGATTTATATAACTAATCATTTAAGTGAATCTCAAAAACATCTGAAGGAAAAACATTCGATGCTACAACTAAATTAAATTATTAATAGAATAAATTAAAATTTTTAACAATTTTATTTAGTTGTAGCATCGGATGTCTTTTCTTCAGATGTTTTTGAGATTCACTTAAATGATTAGTTATATAAATCTGTACCAAAAATTTTACTTGCATAAGTCATTATAATCATGCCGTCTCACTCGCACCCACTCATAAATACTGTCTCGCGCTCGCACCTGCAGCTAAACTACAAGCTTGTCTGGCAAAGGGTTGGCACTATCAAAAATGTCTGGCTAATGAGGAAACATTATCTTATTATTGCCCAAGTATCATATATAAAAATCAGCTTTTATACTATAACGTAAGTAGAATAACATATAATTTTATGAACATTAAGGGTGTCTGGCAAGGGGTTGCCACTATAGTAAGTGTCTGGCAATTAATGACGTGATTTTTAATGATATTCTAAAGGTAATATCAAAAAATCACACTTTATAATTTGACGAAATTAGATCAGTATTTTACACCCCTTTAATACCTTTTACCTACCAAAGCCAGGGTAACCCAAACTTCATAATGGTCCATCGTTCTTACCTATGTTGGGAGCATGCGTAGACAAGTTTTCAGCTTTTATAAAATAACGAAGGTCTGGCGTTCAAGGGCTCTTGCTCTAATGCTTTTTGAGCTTGAAATAATATTTCACCCCTCCGCCCAACATATTTTTTTTTCAAATAGGAATATATGAGTTATGACATATCAAATGGAATGAGTACGTCGTCTCATTTGTTTGTAATGTTCTTGTACACAGAAGAGAAGATAGCTCCTTGATAACCAATTGATACAGAAAACCATCCTGTTCCGGAGGAATTTTGAACTATAATTCATGTTTGAAAACCTAATATTTAGATCAATCAATTTGAGTGACCGTCCTTTTCATGAATACAATCTAAAAGTAATAAGAGATAAATTAAAGCTCAACAATGATGATGATGATGAACATCGATAAAACCCAGAGGCTTCTCTTCGAGACAAAGCCGTCTTCTAATAGTTCCTTCTTCTGGGTTTAACACTGTCGCCAAATCTGAGCTTCTCAAACCACATCGACACGCTGGTTCCAATACTTTGGAAGGCAACATACATACATCATAAGGAGAATAAAGCAGCTAGCTGGATCAGAAGCAGCGAGGACAGCGTACTTCGGACACTTTCAAGAAGGAAAATTACGTTATAAGAGTACTACACTACTGGAAAAAATTAAAGGATCAAACAAAAATTTCCCAATTTTTCGTACAAGGAATTTAAAGGAAATTGTAGCTCCAAGTGTCTAGTTTTTGGATTAGAACTTCATAAACTTTAGGTTTCAGTGGTTTTCGAGTAATCATAAAAAAATCAGCAACAAAAAAATTCTCAAAATTTTACCACTTTTTTTTTCTTGTCTACGAACGTGGAAATTTTATTTTTGCATAATCGTTAAAATGATTGGACACTTTGTTATTTCAGCTTTAATTTATTTTTTTATTGACCTCAATACGTCCACTTCTCGCCGAGATATCGGTCTTCAAATGGAAAAGGATCCATTTGTCTTTCAAAACAGGGGTGTCAATACCCGTTATTGAATTAATAAAAATTTTATTTGTTAGTTTATTTTATTTTTCTTTTTTTGAAATTTATCTATCTGCAATTAAAATGTGGAAAAAGCTGGAGAAAATTCTTTTTTGCCTTTTTTAAAGAATATGAGCTTCTCAGAGCAAAAAACGTAATCCTTATTTTTTTCAAAAATTCAATCGAGTCAAACAAAAAAACGGCTCGATGGATTGAGTTGGCTCTTCGTAAAGTTTTTATCAACATATTGCACTGTGAAAGTCACACTTAACATTATTGGTTTCCTCAACATTTTCGATCCAGCGGTAGATTTTCCAAGAAACCACCAAAAGCCCTATGTTTGTTAAATTTTTATATTGATGCGACATGAAGAAAAAAAATGTATATGAATGAGCAATGGTTGTTCATTAATGGGAGTTCATTTAAGGTCTTGAAACCTTCCGTCAATTTTCTGTGCGATCATTGGTTGCTGAGAAATCGATAATCAAAGACAAATGGTTCCTTTTCCATTTGAAGACCGATATCTCAGCGAGAAGTGGACGTGTTGAGGTCAATAAAAAATTAATTAAAGCTGAATTAACAAAGTATCCCATCATTATAACGAATATGCAAAAAAAAGTTTCACGCTCGTAGACAAGAAAAAAACAAGTGGTAAAATTTTGAGAATTTTTTTGTTGCTGATTTTTCTATCATTACTCGAAAACCACTGAAACTTATAATTTTTGAAGTTCTAATCCAAAAACTAGACACTTGGAGCTACAATTTCTTTTTTTTGAATTCCTTGTACGACCATTTTTCTCAAAGTTACGGCATGTTGAAAATTGCCGAAAAATTTGGAATTTTATTTTGATCCTTTAATTTTTTCCAGTAGTGTATGTGGGGTTGGAGGAAAAGATAGCTGTAGGGCGCTGTTCCTTAAGGAAAGAATACTCACCTTGATAGGTATTTTTGTGATGACTTGAGTCATTTATGTATATGACCATAAGGAAAGCCTTCAAAAGAACAGCTGTCATCACGAATATAAAACCAGTAGCAGAAATGGTTTCTTAATTCCTTACCACAGGGTGAATGCAGCTCAGTTGGGTATGAACCACTTGGCAATAAAAATATTCAATAAGATACCTTCAAACCTCAAAGAAGCCAAAAGGGAGAAGTTGAAGAGGGAGCTCAATCGGATCTTGGTGGAGAGAGCCTACTATAGTATCCAAGAATTCTTCGATGATAGCTTTGAATGAGTGTCCAATGTGCAATTTATATACTATTTTTCTCAATGTTGTTTGTAAAAATGATGTGAACTTGTTACATACTTATGTGTCACATCTTGTTGGTGTATTTATATTTTGCTGACTCCCCATGTAAATTTGATGCGTCAAAAACTTATTTACCATCTTTGTAGATAAGTGAATAAATGAATAAACAACTACCCTAAGTCACTTAGTGATAAAATCATTTCGAGCACGAACTTGGTTAGTGGACTTTTGTGTTAAGACAGCGCAGACTTGATTGACAGAATGATATATTTCAAGTTTTCATATATCGAAGGACTTGCCAACCAAATGAAGAATTTAATCAGTTTATCGATCTTCATTCACAAGATAAATTTCACTTGAATCGGATATTCTGTTCTGCAGATATGAATATTCGTCTTTCAATATTCGAATTGAATTTTCTATGGTTCTGTTAACAATAAGGCCACAAAATTCTTCATGAACGTTCTGTGTATCAATCTTCATCTATAAAATAAATTTTATTCGAATCGGATATTTTTTCATGGAAATGTGCAGTTTTTTATTTTCAATATTCCAATTGAATTTTCTCTGGTTCTGTTTACACTATGGCCACAAAATTTTACATGAGGCTTAATATTTGCATCTTGCATATGGCCGAAACATTTCATTTCGATGGGTTTCATTTTGTCTGAGATATTGAGAAACAAAAATTTTGAATGGCCATATTTTATGGAACACCCTGAAAATTTCAAGTCTCTAGGGCAATCCCTTCGGACTGAATTGAGTTTGACTACGGATTCATCATCAGGGAGTCGAACCCTATTTTTGAGACCATTTTCGGATCAAAATTCGCAAATTATAGACATTTGAGCAAAACGATATAGGCCAAGCAATAGAGGTTTTTTACGTGACAAAAATACTACCTGAAATCTGACTGTGCAGTCATGCAATAGGTAGTTTCTACATGTTTTTCATGATAAATTTCACTCCTGAATCGTCTTAGGTTTTTTTTGAGAAGCGAAAAATAGCCAAAAAAATCCAAAATTTTGCTTTTTCGCTTATAAAACGTGAAGTATTGATCTGATCGGAAAGCTGTTAAGGCATTTTTTGTAGAGAATTCATAAACAAAAAAAAAATGAGAGGTGACACGTCTCGAACGGATAATTAGTTTCCGAGAAAAGTCCAAAAAACTGGAAAAAAACATAAATTTTTCGAAAATTCATAACTTGGTCAATTTCTGAGATGAAGCGTAGTTGCTCTGAATTTAAGTAGTTATCAACATATACTTTATTGGTGCACAATTACAAAGCTGTCGGATAAATAGTTTTTGCACAATCGCAGTTTTCCGAATTCGACGTACTTTTTTCAAGAAGGTCGTGATACTCGGCTACTTGTCGGATTTGAATTTTACAAAAAGCATTTCAAAGAAGAAATAACATTCTTCAAATCGTTTATTCTAAAGAACGGCGTCAAACAGAAGCAAAAAGGCTCGAATGCATCAAACTAGTCGCGGAGTGGGAGTCGCCCGCTAAGCGAGGGGAAAACTGTTTACCTTGTATCTTTCGCGCGTCGCGTAGCGGGCGACTCCCACTCCGCGACTAGTTTGATGCATTCGAGCCTTTTTGCTCCTGTTTGACGCCGTTTTTCACCCACTAAACATTATCGGTCGGTATCGAGAGAATAAACGATTTGAAGAATGTTATTTCTTCTTTAAAATGCTTTTTGTAAAATTCAAATCCGACAAGTACCCGAGTATCACGACCTTCTTGAAAAAAGTACTTCGATTTCGGAAAACTGCGATTGTGCAGAAACTATTTATCCGACAGCTTTGTAATTGTGCACCAATAAAGTATATGTTAATAACTACTTAAATTCAGAGCAACTACGCATCATCTCAGAAATTGACCAAGTTATGAATTTTCGAAAAATTGATGTTTTTTCCATTTTTTTTGGACTTTTCTCGGAAACTAATTAACCGCTCGAGATTTGTCATCTCTCATTTTTTTTGCTTATGAATTCTCTACAAAAAATGCCTCAGCTTTTCGATCAGATCAATACTTCACGTTTTATAAGCGAAAAAGCAAAATTTTGGATTTTTTTTGGCTATTTTTCGCTTCTCAAAAAAAACCCAAGACGATTCAGGAGTGGAATTTATCATGAAAAACATGTAGAAACTACCTATTGCATGACTGCACAGTCAGATTTCAGGTAGTATTTTTGTCACGAAATCGACCTTTCGATAGCTCTATTGCTTGGTCTAATATAGCACACGTTTAAGTAGAACGAGTGCTCAAAAAAGAGAATTCGTTACATCTTGTTTAAAATGACGTACGGATGCAAAATAACACATTTATGGAAAAACAAACTTCATCCATTCGTTCAGTGGATCGATTATTTTGCCAGTTAGCAGAGCCGGAACTAGGATTCTAGCGCCTGTGGCGAACTTTCAAAATGCGCCCTTGAAGAAATTCATTTTTCAATAAATACATGTTTTTCATAATGGACATTTACAAATTATATTTTGAAGAACTTTTTATTCACAATAATCTTAATCTAGTCGAATTGTGTCTTTAGCTGTAAAGTTTCGGGGTAGTTTTGATTCCTTTCATTTTTTATGTTTGTTGTGGTGCTGAATCCGAATTTGAGGCTTGCTAATAAAATTTCGTGACGGAAAATAAGAAAAATACAAAAAAGAATAAAATTCTTATTTTTGGTCAGTTTTTTGCTCATTACTCGGAAACTATCGTGAAACTTTTCGTGAAAAACCTTTCCAAACAAAATGAAAGTACAATTCCTACAAATTGTACTACCACAGCTTGTTCTGCGAAAACCCGTTCTGGCTCAAATTATAGTTGAAATGAGGTATTCTCTATGACTCAATAAATGAGAAAAAAATTAAATTCAATTGTTCCGATGATGCGATCCTCTTGAAATTTTGCATGAATATTCAGTATATCAGTTTCGATTCACAAAAAAATTTCACTCGAATCGGATATCTTGTTATGGAAATGTAAAGATTCCTCTTTCCAAATTCCAATTGAATATTCTATGATTCTGTTCACACTATGGTCACACAATTTTGCATAAGGCTTATTATGAGCATCTTGCATTTGGCCGCAACATTTCATTTCGATTGGTTTCATTTTTTCTGAGATATTGAGGAACAATTCAATTCAATTGGAATATTGAAAAGAAGAATTTTTATATTTTTTTTGTGAATTGAGACTGATATACTGAATGTTCATGCAAAATTTCAAGAGGATCGCATCATCGGACCCATAGAATTTAATTTTTTTCATTTATTGAGTCATAAAAATACCTCATTTTAAACTTTAATTCAAACCAGGACAGGTTATCGCAAAAAAGCTGTGGTAGTACAATTTGTAGGAAATTTTATGTACTTTATTTTGTATCCAAAGGTTTTTCACGAAAAAATGATAGTTTTCGAGTAATAAGCAAAAAACTGACCAAGAATGAGATTTTTCATCTTTTTTTTCTATTTTTTTCTATGTTTGGTCGCCAAATTTTGTAAGCAAACGTCAGATTCGGATTCAGAACCCCAAACAACATAAAAATGGAAGATATTAAACTACCCCAAAACTTTCTTGCTAGGGGTTCTTTTAAGCACAAATGAACTGTACTATCTCCAATATTTCTCAAAAGATAATGAACAAAATCTCAATCAACAAAATGAATAGAAAACGATAAAAAAATTAGTTATTCCACATTTTGCGCCCCTTGGTCGTTTGCGCCCGTGGCGAATGCCTCCTTCGCCACGCCCACGGTCCGGCTCTGCCAGTTAGTGTAGTAAAGAAATGTGTATACTTACGCAAAATGCTAACTGATCATTGTCATGAGAAAATTCTATTTTCTCGATGGAGAAATTCGACACCGTGACGACTTCTTGTTTTGGCGTTAAAAGGACAGGATCTAAAAGCCATATTTCACCATTACTCCTTCCACATGCAAGAAAAAGCGCTGGAAATGGTAATTTGTCATCAACGAAAAGGAAAATGAATACATTCGTAGATTTCATTTACACTTTGGGGAATATTTGATACAAGTTATGACGGCTGGTTGTTCATCTTCGTCTAAGGCCTCCGGCAGTGAGTACTTCACATGAAGAAAATTATTCATATAGTCAAAAAGACATATGGTTCCATTTTTGTATCCAATAACAAGGTAGGTACTGAAAAAATATTGATTCAAAACGAATAATGCGATAATAACTGGGTAAAAGCATTTTCATCCGATCGGAGGTTGCGTGTGAGAGTAAGTAAAGCTTTCTCTACTATGGATGGGGTTGTAACATCGATAGTTCCCCAGAGTTCAGTCTTGGGCCCAATCTTTTTTTTTAATCCCAAATGCCTGTAGTTTTCGAATTTTGAGCCGAAAATGGTCTCGAACGATAGGCTTCGACTCCCTGATGACGAATTCGTGGTCAGATTCAATTCTGTCCGTGGGGTCATCTGGCCGTTAGCACGATAACTATCGAAAAGATTGTCCTAGACTTGAGATTTTTGGGGAGAGTTCAGTTCCCAAATGCCGAGGTTAAGTTAGTTAACCAGACAAATCGTAAAGGATGTTCCATAAAATATGGCCATTCAAAATTTCTGTTCCTCAATATCTCATACGAAACGAAACCAATCGAAATGAAATTTTGCGACCACATGCAAAATGCTCATAATAAGCCTAGTGCAGAATTTGTGGCCATTGTCTTATCACAACCATGTAAAATTCAATGGAATATTGAAAAGAAGAATCCTTTATATTTCCATAACAAGATATCCGATTTGAATGAAATTTATTTTGTAAATGAAGATTGGTATAGTGTATTTTCAAGAGGATTGCAACATCAAAACAGTGAAATATAATTTTTTATTGTCAAGTTCTTACATATTTAAAATTCTGAGTAAATTCCAGAATATCATTTCGATCGTGCTGATATTTATTTATATATTCAGTATCAATTTCAAGTCCTATACAAAATGTTGTGGTAATAGCCTCATTGTCCCACCAACGAACGAGCGCTCATCTCCGATCTACCCTCCTTTCTCAAGAGTACCCTATTTTTGTTTCCTGACGACGCCAAACTTTACAACCTTTTCCGCCACGCACTCATTCTTCAAATTGTGAGCTCCATATTGGAAGAAATAACCCAAAGGTCATCAAATACAACCGGTTATTCGTCATGTCGAACTTGGGGTTCTTGTGAGATTGGATCTTGTTTGGACCATATACAGGGTGGGGCAGAAAAACCTATCCGATTTCAAAACGTTATAAAATTAAAACCACTCAGCTTGTCAAAAAAAATTTTTTATTAACATATCGCAAATTTTATGCCATTTTTAAATTTAAGTTTTGAAAAGCACATCACTCAAATGTCGTCCTTGGGAGCGGATACACTTATTTAGGCGCTCGCGGTAGCTTTCCATGACTTTCACCGTCATTTCCACAGGAATTTCTTCAATTGCCCGAGCAATTTCCCTTCGTAAAGCAAGAAGGGTCCTTGGTCGATGCTGGTAAACCTTCGATTTGAGGTAACCCCAAAGGAAGAAGTCACATGGAGTGAGATCCGGTGAGCGCGGCGGCCAGCCAACATCACCTCTCAGAGAAATGAGGCGACCGGGAAACAGTTCCCTGAGAATGTCCATTGATCGTCGCGATGTGTGGGCGGTTGCACCATCCTGTTGAAACCACACATTTTCCACGCCATTTTCTTCCATTTTGGGTCTAAGAAAATTTTCCAGCATGAAACAATAGCGCTCGCTGTTGACCGTTACGGTTTGCCCATTTTCTTCAAAAAAGTAGGGCCCCCAGACACCTAGGCGGGAAAGAGCACACCACACAGTCACTTTTGGGCTATGGAGGGGTTCCTGATGGATTTCCCGAGGATTTTCGTCACTCCAATATCGAAAATTCTGCCTGTTTACGGCGCCACAAAGGTGAAAATGGGCTTCGTCCGTGAAGAGCATTCGATAAACCGCTCAATAACAAAAGCACGATGTTCACCAGACCAAGGCATGTTGACTACTGACAAATGGCATAAAACCAGCTTTTAACGGTTTTTACCCCACTACTCTACCTGCTCTCTCTTCTGAGAAAAAGGGATTTGAAATCGGATAGGTTTTTCTGCCCCACCCTGTAGTTTCCGTGACAGGAAAAGCCAAATAGATTACTTATCTGCTTAAAGAATGTATCAGAAAAGCCGATTTAAGAACTAACAACCACTCAAACAGATATCGCTGGAATATGTTTAGGACGTAAAGACGTCCTAAATAATAACAAAGGTGTTGACTGGGATCAACTGCTGTCAAAAAAGGGGCCTACAGACGATCAACCTAGTTGAAGACTAAGTTGTAAACACGGCATGTTGACGACCAAGTTGAACGTCTGTAGGCTGGTTGGTGGTTGATATTCCAGGTTGAAGACTAAGTTGATGCGAGATCAAATCGGTTTGATATTTGGTGGGTGGAGCCCGATGTTGACGACCATGTTGGAGCGTCGGTATGGTAGTCATCAACTAGGTTGACAACACCAGTTGGAATTCTACCTTGTAGAGTGAACATCTCATAGCGTATTCAAAATCCGTCGTAAATATTCGAGGAAAGGTAGTAATTTAACTAGAAAATATGAGCAAAATTCCAAACATTCAAGTTTGGGTAGATTTCTTTGATTGGGTGAAAGATCTTCCTGAATTATGGAGAGTAAAATCCGAGATATATAAAAAAACCTTAAGCAGATGCTTTGAGCGAACATTCATTGGTGGAGCAATAATGCTATTACTTCAAAATTTTGTATAGTACTTCAGATTCATGCTTAGTAAATTAATGCAAAATCTCAGGATGATCAGACTTATATTATGGAAATTATTAAAAAATGAAATATGTAAAAATCAATAGTTAAAAGAAAATCGAACTATATGCTTCAGATGATGCGATTCTTGGTTATCTTGTTATGACATATAATGATTCTTTCTTTCAATATTTCGCATGAGGCCGAGCATGAGGCTTACTGTGAGCATTTTGCATGTGGTCGAGAAATTCTATTCCAATTGGTTTCGTTTTGTCTGAAATATTAAGGAACAAAAATTCGGAATGGTCATATTTTATGGGACACCTTGTATGTTTTGGCTGATTAACGAACTTAATTGTGGCTTTGGAAACCAAACTCGCCCTGAAAATCTCAAGTCTCAAGGACAATTCCTTAGAAAGTTATCGTGTTTATGGCCGGACGGTCCCACGGACCGGATTGAATTCGACCACGGATCCGTCATCAGGGAGCAGAACCCTATCGTTGGAGACCAATTTCGGCTGAAAATTCGAAAAGTTCTTGCATTAAACCGAAATGGGAAAAATGAGACGGATTGTGGTACCATCCTTGGTCAAATTCTTTCATTCAAGAACTGCGCTGCACGACATTGTCGCATATATCGTTTATAATCTACATATAAAATAAGTCGGGTTTTCCTCCTGACGCTTTAACTCCAGAACGCACGAACCGATTTCAACGGTTTTGCATTCGTTGGAAAGGTCTTGGGCTCCGCTAGGTTTGTAGCAAAGAATATTCAGGAAAAATTTCAAGATATCGAGAAGAACGTAGGAAATTGGTACATTTCTGAAAATTTCATTATTTATGACATCGAATTCAATGACAACTGTCAAGTCTCCTTTCGAGAGGGAAGTGCTTCCAACAATTTCCTCATTTCAGAAGAAAAAGGCCAGATCCGAATCAAAAAAGGTACGAATATCGTTTTCGAGTAGTTCTATAACTTAATTAACGAAGATATTCGTTGCAGGAATTCTGAAATAACCAGGAAGAACAAAAATTTTTGACATAGGTACGTCTCATGTGAACATTTGTTCGTTTCGAGTGGAAAACGTTATTTGAATAGGTAAGTCCATATGAAATCATCAACTTCAACGTTCATTCAACGAATTCCTAACATTTCAGCAATCAAAAGCATCATTTCAGGTCGCAGTGATATTTGAGGTTTCTACTAAACCGAATTTCCCTGACAAATAACGTAATGAGAACAAAATTCGGGGATTATTCGTATTTTAGGAAAAAATACGCCAGGAAGATATCAAACTGTATGTATTATGATAATTATCGATATTTCAATATATTTTTTCGATTTCCTGATATGTTTACATGTTAAACCCGTTGAAGTCTGAGATAAACAGTCGTCACGTGTAACAAGGCAAGTGGTGTAATAGTAGTGTTCTTTCGTACTGACTGAACTGATGGAACTTATTCCGCGATTAGAATAATCACTTGCAATCACTTTAGAGTTATGGAAGGGGGAACTGTCTGAAAACGAAAGAACGATCGCTTCAACTGATCTTTCTGATTGAAGTTATATAAATCACTTCGTTCAGTTCGAAAGAACATCACTAATGACTAACGTCTAGGTGTGTGGACCTGGTAGTGTACCGTTTTCGAAACCCCATGGTGGCATGTTCTGTGTTATTCTGGATAAAAAGTATTTTTTCCAGGTTCAAAGAAAGCTGATGAAAATAATTCAAAATTTTCATGTGCATGTTTTACAGGTGCGTTTTTAGATATATACAGGGTGTTTCTATAAATCTATCAATTATTTCACATTTCTACGTTATAACAGAAAGCTTTCAATGAATTGAAGGGGCTTTTGAATTTCGAGTGATTCGTTATAGGAGGTGGAATTTTAAATATAGATACTATGCTTCGGATTCATACGGGTGCTCCTATAAACATGTCGAATATTTTGAATTTCTGCATTATCACAGGGACATTTCCACAGAAACGAAGAAGTTTTTGAATTTCAAATGATTTACTATCGATGGTGGTTTGATTTTATACAGGGTCTCTTCATAAAAATGCCAAATATTGTAATTTTCTACTTTACTTCCTAACACGAACATTTGTATTACTTTTCCATAAATGTTCAATAGACGCTCTGAGTATATACAGGGTGTGTAGTGTAGTCAGACAGATACCAAGGAATATATCAAATATCTATGAACATCAATAACCAATGATGATCTATCGAGGTATACAAAACGGTTCGAAAGACCTACTGTTCATCTGATCTATCGGTTCAATTGATCTACCGGTTAAATTATCCTACTTAGAAAGTTTCACAAATCTACTTAAAAAGGTAGATCTACTGGCCTGACTAGAAAATCATTGTTTTTTACATGGCAGTTATACTTTATACGTGTTCACGAGTTGGAAAACCATCTGCTTTGTTTGTGCTTACGTCAGGCCAAAAGACAAAAATATGGTTTACCAAAGAGCATTTCAAAAAAACGGATAGTTTGCGGAAACGTATAACGCTTCGATTCAGTATTTACTTTGGATTCTCTTCATTTACTTAGAGAAGTTTAACTAAGTAACACTTCATTTTTGTAATCGAAATGAATTTATTACTGTTGTTCCTTTTCAAATATAAAAAAAAATTTTCTTCATTCTTTTATCACCAAACGAAATGTTACAGAAAACGATGCCATCTGGTGGCGAAACGGAGTTCGCCGGGTTTGCTAGTAACATATAACGAAAGATCTCTGGAGAGAGATCGAAACATGGAGATGTTTCGATAATTTCTCCTAATCAGCCGACTAGTTCACTCGACGGAAACCACCGCTGAAATGATGTTTTCAACTTGGTTGACAACCGCTATTTTCACTTCCATTTGGTTTACAACCTAGTTGACAACATAGTCTTCAACTAAGTTGATCGTCTGTAGGGCCGCTTAAGGATCATTCGAATTCGGCAAAAGTTTATCAACAGAGAATGCAATAAAGAACGTAGGATAATAATAATTTATGACAATATTGATGAACAATTCCATTGAAGGGTGGGTAATAGATCTGGAGACAGCTATGCATTCCGTGGAAATACAATCTCATTCAAAAGTTACCTGTTGAATCGCTATAATACAGGAAAAATAAAAGTTTTCGTGAATGACACCAAAGTCCTAAATAAGGATACACATGGGCTGATCTGAAAGCAGAAGAGGATTTGGAGAAACTGACTAAATGGTTTCAATCGAATGAAGTTAACTAGAATTGCGGGGAAGACAAAATACCCACTACTCACTATTTCTTGAAGTTGAGGACCAATCAAAATTCCATAGGATTATGAGTTCTATTTGAAAAAATATGATAATAATGTATGCTTTATACAGGGTGTCTGGTGAGGAATGGAAAACGTTTAGGTGGTGATGAGGGATGTCTCAAGGAGTGAGAAAATGCCGTTTTGAAATCATCTGAGGTACATGGTTCCTGATATACAGGGGGTTTTAGAAAAAATTAGGAAATTTCAAATGACCATAATTCAGGAAATATGAGAGCTAATCCGATGATTTTTCGTATGAACATGATAGAGTGAGTACGAATCTGTTTGAACGAAAAATTCGAAATAAAATCAGATCCGGACTCAGAATTTCATTTTTTCTGAAATTAGGTAAAACAACACCCTGTATGCGGTTTTCAATTTTTTTGACTTCATATTCTGAGAGAGCAGGAAAATACTTTCAAACTCAACTGTCATCCCGAATGGCACAAATTTTCCTCCTTTTTATGGCCCTTCGAATGTCAATCTTCTGATTTTCGCTGTCGTACAAAGACAATCACAGAGACGTTTCAGTGTTAATGTGTGGTGCGCAGTTTATGATAATAATTTAATAGGTCCTCATTTTTTCAAAGAAAGACTCACCGGAGAAATTTATAGAGATTTCCTTATGAATGTTCTTCCTAATTTATTAGGGAATATTAATCAAAGAGGACTTATCTTCCAGCATGATGGAGCACCCCCACATTTCTCAATTTTAGTGAGAAATCATTTGAACGAGGTCTATTCAAATAGATGGATAGGTCGTGGTGGTCCAAGAGCATGACCACCTCGGTCCCCCGACATGACACCGTTAGATTATTTCCTTTGGGGACACCTTAAAACTATGGTGTACGGGCGAGAAATAAATACAAGGAAAACAATTAATTCAGCGCATAATAGACGCATGTGACGAAATACCAAACAACCCGAATGTGATAAGGAAAGCAGTTTTGAACTTAATGAAAAGCAGATAAATGTGTAGAAGTTGGTGGTTTTCATTTTGAACAATATTTGAAGAATAATTATTAATTTTCCAAATTTCGCATTTTTGATAATTTTTTAAAAATTTTGATTCGTTTATGATTTTTTTTTTACTATTAATAACTGTCTGAGATTTCATGTTTCTGAAATGTCGAGAAAATAATAATATGTAAGGAGCGAAAATCGGAAGATTGACATTCGAATGGTCATAGAAAGCATGGAAAATTTGTGCCATTCGGGATGAGAGTTGAACTTGAATGTATTTTTCCTGCTCCTCAGAATCTGAAGTCAAAAAAATTGAAACCGCATACAGGGTGTTGTTTTCACCAAATTTCAGAAGAACTAAAATTTCTGAGTCCGGATCTGATTTTATTTCGAATTGTTCGTTCAAACAGATTCGTATTCACTTTATCATTGTTCATACGAAAAATCATCGGATTAGCTCTATATTTCCTGAATTATGGTCATTTGAAATGTCGAGAAAATAATATGTACCTAAGGAGCGACAATCGGAAGATTGACATTCGAAGGGTCATAGAAAGCAGAGAAATTTGTGCCATTCGAGATGACAGTTGAGTTTGAAACGTATTTTTCTGCTCTCTCTCAGAATATGAGTCAAAAAATTGAAAACCGCATACAGGGTGTTGTTTTTACCTAATTTCAGAAAAAATGAAATTTCTGAGTCCGGATCTGATTTTATTTCGAATTTTTCGTTCAAACAGATTCGTACTCACTCTATCATTGTTCATCGATAAAAAATCATCGGATTAGCTCTCATATTTCCTGAATTATGGTCATTTGAAATTTCCTAATTTTTTCTAAAACCCCCCGTATATCAGGAACCATGTACCTCAGATGATTTCAACGGCATTTCTCACTCCTTGAGACTCCTCATCACCACCTAAACGTTGTCCCATTCCTCACCAGACCCCTGTTAATACATAACTTCCCACAAACCAGAAAAATGATCGCCGATGATTGAAGAAAAACGAAACAAACTCAAAAAAATCATGAAATAAAAAAAATATTGAAATAAACGAATGCAATTGTTGGAATGAAAAAAATTATCGAATATAAGAAAAATAATTATTGCAAAATAACAATATAACTACTAAGTTTCAATCGGATTATCTGTCTTCGTACAAAAATACTACTAAACAATACTCACAAGTCATCGTGTACTGTTATGGCTCCTACATGTTCGTGTCCTCTTTCATATATAACAGAATGTTTATTATTGACGAAATCCATAAATGAAACTGTCTCTGTTTGAACTGAAAATGCAAATAACGAATTAATGATTGCTAATGAACTTGGTCATTTATTGTCAGTTTTGAACTATTTAATGATTATATTAGCTGATGAACTTTTATTTATAATTAATTTCAAGTTAATTTTATCCTTTTAATCCTCTTAGCAAAAAAATCGAATGTTTGAACATAGATTATGAGTATAGAAAGATAGGAAACGGTCCTACATTGTAGTACTCTAGAAACGCTACTACATTTTTTAGTTCACATTTGACCCAGAGATGGCACTGAAGATCAATTTCATATAAATCTGTAATTTGATTAGAATTATATAAAGAAAACTGTAATATAAGAATTGACGCGAAATTCGTATTCCCTTCAGGATGTTTCATTTGGATATTTTTAAAAATTCATTATTTTCAATAAAATTCAGTATTTCATAGTAATATATTTATTATGCATTTATAGAAGATATTACAGAAATATTAGGGTATTATTGTAAGATTTATACATGGATTGAATATGAATATACTTAGTGTCGTCTGTGGAATTCCATTTCTGGCTCAGTCATTTCAACTGCACGCAGCTTCGTTGTCCACCATCACTATTTGAATTGACGGAAAACTTTTCCTGAATAGTCACTTTTAAAAATTTCCATTTTCATTTTCCGTGCAGCTTCACCATCAGCCACTATTTCTCTGCCTCTAATCGTGGAATAGCAACAGATGTTTGACGTTGATCAAGCCAAGATATAGCTTTACCTCCGCATACATCCATAAAACACCGTTGATCATCCAGTTTCACCATCTCGTTCGTAATCTGCATTACTGAAGGGTACAAACTCATCTTTTTTCCACTTTTTTTGAGACGACACTAACGGCCAAAGCCGTTCGAAGTGAAATGATTTGTGCAACCATAATCTATAATTACTATGGATGCAGAATCACGTGACTTAACAGAAATCGAACACTTGGATACATTAGAGAGAGAAAGACATATGCGATGTTATCGAAAAGAACAGAGATGAAGCAAGTTTTGTGGCAACTTGTCAAAATCATATGGAAGATGTAAACAAATATTATGTGACCACAGACTTTTGCTTTGCCCCATAGACCTAATAAGAATTATAATAATTATAGATCTATGCTTGCCCACAAGGATTTGATGCGTTCAATATAATTCAACTGACATTGCCTAGAACAAGTATGACATTGCCCACAATAGCTCCATCACATTCGACCAGTGACCTCTCTCTCTCATGGCGGTGTCCATTCTTATTAGGTCTATGGTGCAAACGAATTGATTGGCACTTTTTTATATCAATGACATTTCCCAGTATATTGATTTCGAAACTTATAATCATAGAACCAGAATTTTAACCATTCTATAGTGACATTAGTTCACATTTGACCCGAGATGGCGCTCATACACTGTAGTCGTTTCGTTTCCTATCTTTATACTATATAATCTTTGATTTTGACATTTGTTGTCAACGACTGAGCGATATAACCATAGATATGATGGACTCCTGGACATAATATCAATGAAGCCTAATTTTCAAGAGGAAAAAAATGTTTACATTTCGCTTACCGCACTGTAAAGGGTGTCCTAAATTCGTTGTCTAATGAGGGATCTCAAAACCCGATGAGCTAGAACAAAATGAGTGGCACATTTTTGGGCTCGATTTTTGAGAGAATTCAACTCAGATTAAGAAATAAAAATTTTTCGAGCTATTAGAGAAAATTAGAAAATGGGTCAAATGAAAGTTCTCATATACTTATATATCACTGAAGTTATAAACATGAAACAAAACATTATACAGGCACTTTTCTCAGTAGAATTCATAGAAGTAATCAATTTTTTCTTTTTGACATTTTGTTCTAGCTCATCGGTTTCCTGAGATAACCTGTCTAGACAACGAATTAAGGACACCCGTACATTGCAAATTGCCCATATTACCGAGTTTGTTCAGTAACTCTGGACAGACTTTACCAATCGACCACAATCTTATCTAATCAAATCTAAAATATATTTACCGACAATGAAATCCCTTAAACCCTTGTGTGCCTAATAGAGAAGCATCTCTCTTCAACATATCCTTGTATATTATTTCGTACTTTTCGGAGACGTCCACGAAATACTCTCAAAAAGTTCTTCGGTATCTGAAAATGAACGATTAAATCAAAATCAGCTAGAAAAGCTTTTTGACCTGACTCTTTTCTTCATCTGATCGACCTCGTTCAAACACAACCGGGATACGTGATAACGCCTTGGCATCATGTTTGAATCTCACGGTGTGTATAGGTTTTCCTAAAAAT